>JAKFHU010001709.1:0-89579 GCA_023783475.1 Daubentonia madagascariensis
ACTTTATTGTATTTTAAAATCTGAAAATTGTAAAACATAGTAGTTATATAAACACCTGAGGACTGTTCAAGGTACAGCATCTTCATACAAACAATTTGAAAGGTCAAGTTTAAGTTAGAATCTTGTCTTATAACATATAAGGAGTGACACAGATGATGTCACTCTTAACCACATGTACCCAGTAAATAGTTGCATTGTATATAAAGTACAATTGGTTTTCTAAAAAGAAAATGTACATTCTTGCCCCGGTGAACATTTTATTGACATTTATAACAAATGGCTAATACTATTAGCACTGATACTCATAGCTTATAAACATATTTGTTATACAATGTAGTAACAAATAAAAATAACAAAATGATAATGATGAGTATGTTTCCCTTGAAAGTTCTAACTTATAAAATAAAGCCCAAAATGGTAAGTCAGAACTAATGTATCTTCCAAAGTGTAGCAGAATAATGGCTCAGAACTAAGCAAATTAATTAGAAACATTGCATAGGACAGAGAACTTCCCTGTATGGAAACCAATCTACAGATTGTTTCTTATCCCCTGAAGAGTAAGCCGAGAGGTACTGGTGATGGAAAATGATGCATTTATATTATACAGATAGAAAATCTTATTAATATATAATTCATCATTACCTCTGAGGTAGCACAAAGTGCCATTTTAAATTCAAAAAGATTTACTTGTATGTATATTTCAACTTAGAATAAAATATAAATATAAAACATACAATAAAATTCTATATGAAGAATAAACACATACAATAAAATATGAATCTTTAAAAAACTTAGACATAGGTATCTTCATAGAGAGATGTGAACAATGAATGTGTAGTTAAATGTCCAAACTTAGCCAAAATATAGTAGTTTTAATAGGTATTTTCTTTTAAAAAAATAGTCTGACTCCATCCAAACCACCCTTGCAATATAGTATCTCTTGCATAAAACAACCATTCTATCTATCCTATAATTTATCCCAAAACTGGTAAGAACACTTCTTAAAAGTTTATGAACTTTTTTTCTCTAAATCTGAATAAATAAAACATACAAAGAAATAATAACAGAAAGATAAATAATTTACATGGCTATCCCCCTTATGGAAACTGGCAGAACATGAACACAACATTGCAGTATCAGACAGATAAAGTATTTGAGAAAGAGATGATATCTATAGGTGAACCTTTAAATTCTCTTCTGAAGAAAAATTCTCATGGATTTAATTATAGAAGTTGTCAATCCCTGATACTTCCTCTTTCAGCTGTTTTGGCTCTCTATATAAAGATGAACCCAAATCAAAGGTTGTTTGCTCTTTCCAGCATAAAGTATATTTGTAAACTATACAATGAAAATAATAATAAAACATAAAGAACAAGCTTTCTATTTGAATATGCTAATACTAACATGTTATATGGTTTTTAAAGTAGACTGGACTGTAATACAGTTCTGCAATTTTGGATATAATGTATTTTTAGAGGAACTTTCTACAAAACAGAAACTACTAATGGCAGAAAAATGACTTTACATCAAGAAGGCACTGGTACCCCTAAAAGTAAGCCTAATCTAAATTTGCACAAACATTTTTTTTTAATTGGCATAGTATTTTTCTTCTTTAAGTCTTTCAATGTAGTGGCATAGCTTCACAGCTGTCCCCAGCTTCAGCCCCATATACTTTATCATCATGTCACTCTTGAGTAGTAGCAAAGCCTTCCCGTCAATGTCCTACAGAGAGAAGGAACTTACAATAATTAGTAATGCTTTCATATTTTGTCAGAATGGTTATTTCTTTATATATAAGAATGTGTAAAGCAAACTAGAGAGCAGCTCATCCCAGATGTATATTCTCTGAATATGCATCTACTTTATGAAAAAAATTATTAAAAATATAATTTCTACAGTGAAGCATCATTTGATAATTTATAAATTCACTTCAAATTTTAAGAAAAAGGAAAATTAACCTAGTATCTTAAAAAAATGAACTGTGTCAAACTACATTTTAAATACACACTGAATGTTGAATAAAATACTACATATCTATGACAAATAAGCAAAAACTATGAATGGTAAAAATGAATCTCAGATGGTCATTAACTTTCTGAGAAGGGCTGGGAATATGAGTATGTCAACATCAGCGCAGACTGTAAATGTGCCGTACGCTATAGTCTTTATGATGAAAGCCAGTTAGCTGTCTGAAGCTAATTGGATACTAAAACTAATTACCGACTTTCTTGCCATATGGAAAATGGTACACCAGATATGCAGCCACTAATTTTGTTAGGACACACTATAAAAATATTTCTTGATAGTCATGAGGCATCCTGAAATTCCTTATTGTCTTAATTGACCAGCTTATGCTGCTGAAGCATATTATTCAGTTTTCTCAAGTTCCAGTTTAAAAATAAAATTTTACTTATTCCTGTAACACTGTCTGAAAAGACCTGAAAACCCTTATAGTACTACCTTTGTCAGGTACCTTATATACTTTTACTACTAAGTAAAACTCGAAATTAAACAAATTAGAGCTTACAAAAATTTAGCCCATGATGTTACTTTGTAAATGGTCTGGTAACAGCATGAGGGTATCAGCATCACAAATTGTCAATAACCAAGCCAAATGGAATCAGTTGCTGGATTCACTGAGTACCATCACAAGAAAGGCACCCTGTTATAGCTTGTGGTCACCCCCCTCCTACTCATGGTCCTGAGGCCGAGCTGGCGGGGGGGAGGATCCTTGTATCTGTCATTACAAAAGGGAGGTACACCTGAGAGTGGCGATGCTCAATCATCATCTCTTGAGAACTTGTGGCCATTTGTGTATTAGGCACTTGAATACCCATTTAAAGAACAGACCATTAACCTACCATTTAGGATCTAATCTTGGACAAAATAACCTTTCTCACATATGGAAAAATCAGTTGATAGGGTTCCCCCACCATCCACACTACTCAGAATCCAACTGAAGGGTCTGCACAAAGGTCATTCAAAGGCATTACAGTAGGAAAATTGGACAAAAAGATACATTACATGGTGCCTGAAGAGGTCGGCAAGAGGGCCTAATGTCTGAGGATCTGTTTGTGTCAGAAACAGGATCACTTCTTCCACAGACCAGGTTGAAGGGTCCTCAGAGAAGCTTTGTTTCAGGATACCACGGTCATGTCCAATTGGTGAACTTGTAACTTCAATGGAGAGAAAAAAAGACAAATCATACTTGACCTGATCATTATTCTGAAAGAAGAGATGTTAGGTAGGGAGTAATGGTCTCATTCCTGGAACATTCTGTTAAGCATCCCAGCAAGTACTCAAGAAATCTAGTGCAAGCCTATGAAAAGATGATGTGAGGATGGCTACACAGAGCGTCCCACCTGACCTCCCCCAAACAACAAAAGCAGGTTCAGAAGTTACCTTAAAGCTTCAAAGATCATAAAACAGATTGAGCAATCCAAGGCTTCTTTGGTCACAGGCAAATATAGCCAAAAGATCTGTTACTTGGGTAAAATTAGGTTAATCTAACCTAACCTATGACCCTCTTAAGTATTTCAATGACTTTCTCTCAATCTCTCTTGGTCTGTCTAGATTAGGTTTATTTTACTAGCTAAACAGTATGGAAATTTCCCAAATTTACAGTTTTATAATCACTTAAATGTGTTCATTTTAACCAACGAATTTCAATAATAACCCCATTATCTTTGAGAACCAAATTAGTTCTTTTACCAAATCTCCCCCAAGTATTCAATAAGGATATTTTTAGTATCACTTTACTCTAGACTCCTGTCTCTAATGGCTTAAATGCTAATCTGAACTTTGAAGAAAACAGGATTTTCTGCTGAGCTAGATGAGAAGTAACTATCATTTTATTTAATTCCTCTTTCATGTTTAATTGCATAGTAATAGATATTATGGTCAAAGGTTTGTATGTTAAAAAAATAACTGAGACATGAAACAATGTAAGTGATCATACCTCAAAAGGTTTTAGCTGTGTTCTTCACTAAGTTGTGCTGAAATTTCTGTGTCCTGAGAAGTATACATTTACTTAGCAAGAGCATTCAACTCCCTAAACTTAGTGTGTGATAACTGAAGTAGGTTTTGTAATTAGCTAGGAAGATTTGTTTCTCCAAACAAGGATCAGCAACACAATTGATCATTTTTGTGTGTGAATTAGCCAAAGGCATACCCTTTCTTCCCTATCATCTGGGCTCTTGCCATTTCAGGAGTGTTTTGAGTTATTTATCCAAGGAAAAGGTAAACAAAAATAGAAGATTAAAAAATTCACACTGGGGTGAAGTTGTGGGAGTGCCACTCACCAGCTCTGTGACCTTGGGGATGGGGGCAATAATAGTGCCAACATCACGGGGTCATTATAAGTGGAGAAGAGGCATGTCAGCTGATTGGCACAGCACCTTGCACATAATACACACTCAACAAATGTTAGCCATCATTCTGAATATCACCTAAAACCAGCCCTCAAAATAGGAAACAAATAGTTTCCACTACCTTGCATCAAGGATGTTTATGAAAACAGGTTAAATAGTACTATTTGTAACATGTAACATGTGTCATTTCAAACTCACCATAATCACAAGGCATGCAGAGAGATGACACAGTGTGTTTATTTTCCAGTAAAGCCGAGTAACTCATCATCTCAGAGTTATGTGCTGGACTGGGTTCTCCTTGGGCCAGCATGGCTGCAGGTATCGCTGTGGAAGCTTGGGAAGGTGAGAAGATGCTGCTGGTACTGCGAGCCCCAGGGCTGGCATAGCAGGGCACTGAAGAAGTGCCTGGCATTTGGTCATCAGCTGTGTAATACGGCTGAAATGAATGCGGGAAGAGCGAGGGGAGCTGTGGACTCTGGCTGAGGCCCGGCTCCTGCTCCTGCTCCCCGAGCAGCAACTCCTGATCCCCGAGCAGTGACTCCTGATCCCCGAGCAGTGACTCCTGCTCTGGTTCCTGGGATTCCTCAGAATTAAAAGATGTTTCTGGAGGGTTGCTCTGGGAATCATTATCCCGCCTTCCCACTGGTAAAGTGGGGCTATAACTTTCAGGGTAGGAGAATGAACTGGGAGGCTCCTTTTTCCTCATTTTCTGGAATTTAATTTTTCTAGAAAGCAGGTAATTATAATTTTTGTATGCATATCCAAGTGGCTTCTGAAATCACACAAACCCAGCATAAATCAACAGTGAGTAAAAAGGAAATAAAATGAGTAGTAAATACATTAATGTTTATTTGCCATGCAGCACTGCTTTACGTTATGAAAAATAAATGCTCTCGTTTGATTACATGATTTTTATTCCTCAACCCTGCATTTTAATTGTATTTTATACATTATAGTTATAAACATAAAAATACTCAGTGTCATAATTTATCAAACCTAAACTTTAGCATTCTTCCAACAGAGTTTTAGTCCTCCATCTGCTATTGAGTAAGTAGAGATAGGCTTTGCTAATATTACAGAGTTACTAGTTCTCTATCACTTCTAACTGGCATCTTTAGAAACCAGAGGCTTACCACAGTTCTGAAAATGTTTTTTATAACACTTACACGAGTTTGCCACAGTGATTTTATACGGCAACGGTGGATTTTTGAAACCTTTCCATGAATGACATCAAACTTCTTATCCAGGTTTTGGATGGCATCGTATATAACCTGTTATAATACAAGCTATTAGTAGTTTCTACTTCAAAAGAAAAGTAACATGTGAAAATACCATTAAGTCAAATTTTACCTGCTAGACACAATAAAAGTTCTCAAGTCCTCAGAAATGTCTTGCTCCCTCTTGAGGCCTGGTTGTAGGTGACACAGAGTCAAACAGCTGAGCTAAGGAGCCCCAACTTACCCTTTACCACGCTATTCCATGCAGGTGTTGAAGGAGCTCTAATGCTGGAAAGGGAATGTACCACACTTCTCTAAGCCTGCAGTCCTCAACCCCTAGGCTTTGGCCTGGTACCTGTCCGTGGCCTGTTAGGAAACAGGCCTTACATCACCACCTGATCTCTGTACCATGCCCCCTCATGACACCCCCCTCCCCCACCCCCAGTCCATGGAAAAATTGTCTTCCATGAAACCAGTCCCTGGTGCCAAAAAGGTTGGGGACTGTTGCTCTAAGCCATCACATTGATGATGGAGCCATTTCACATCAAGGAAGACACTATTTTAGGAAAGAAATGTTCAAATCTGCTAAGAGACCAAAGACTCACTTTCCATATAATGACTTATGAACATTATAAGTCATTATCATGTTCATATATAACATATATGTACATTATGAACATATATGTACATGGAAGCCTATATAGAGACAGTGAGTGTTCCACTCGGAAGGAATATTGAGCCAAGTATAACAGATATGACTTTTGACCTTAAGGTATTTTAAAATCATGCAGTCAACAATTAACCACACAAAACCATTGAGTACACGTCCCCATATGCCAATCAGGTATGTGACTGATAAAAATCTGAGGATTCTGCTTGAAATACACAGACATGTCAGGCAGAAATCATACCCAAATAAAAGGCCAGGAACATTTCCTCACTCATTCATTCAAATAAACATTTACTGGCGGCCCACCACCTGTCAGAACTGCTTTGCTAGGTGCTGGGAACGTGGACTTAGAAAAAAAGCTCCTGTCCTAGAGGAACTCCCATCTCAGTTGGGGAGGGAGACAAGTAAAGATGCAATTCCAACAGAGACTGGATCAGCGGTTCCCAAAGTGTGGTCCGTGGGGCGGCAGCGTCATCACCTGCAAGCTTGCTAGAAATGCAAAACCTCGGGCTCCACCCCAGACTTACTGAGTCGGGAACTCTGAGAGTGGGGCAGAGGTCTGCATTTTAACAAGCTCTCCAGGTGGTTCTGAAGATTGCTCAAGTGTGAGAACCACTGGCCCGCGGCTCTGAGGTCAACAGTGCAGGTTCTAGGGCAACGTGGCTGGGGTCAAATACTAGAGTTCCGCCGCTTACCAGCTGTGTGACCTTGGGCAAGTTACTTAACTTCCCTGTGCTTCAATTTCTTTATGGAGGGAATCAGATAAAAATCTCTCTTAGGGTTCTTTTGAGGACAGGAACCTTGCCATAGTATTATGTTAACATAATACTAACAATGACAATACTCCATGATGCCTGGTCCAATAGTGCTCAACGGTATAATCAGTGCCACGACACAGGTAAGAACAGGAGGCTAAGCGTGCACAGGAGAGCAGGACCTAGCCCAGGCTGGCAGTCACGGGAGGCTTTTCAGAGAAGGCGATGTCAGGGTTGAGAACGAGAAGATGAGAAGGCGCTCGCCAGGTGAAGATGCGTGGCCAGGCACGCGGGGCAGGAGGAACAGCATGTTCAAAAATACCCAGAGAGGAACACAGCAAGCCAGATGTGTGGACAGCAACCATCAATGACACTGCAGGAGCTGGGCTGGCACGGGAGGGAGACAGCGAAGTGATGACAAATGAGGAACGGGAGACAAGAGAAGTGGCTCTTCAAAGCAGTGAGAAGGGGAAGGAGTGACAAGGACAGGCTGGAGCCGGAGGAGAGAGAGGGGGCCTGATGGAGGGCAGTGTCTGAGCACAGGGGAGAGGGCCAGATGCAGAAACCAGAGCAGGTGTCAGCCCTGACAGCGGGAGATGCTTTTCCATGGTGGAGGTCGGGAAGGGGGTGAGAAGGCCGGCTCGGCCGGCTGGTGGGCTGCGGGGACAGGAGCGAGGACATGGAGGGGAGGACCGCTCTAGGAGAGAAGCGGCAGCGCTGGGGGGCTGAGGCGGGCAGGGGCTCCCTGGGGCTGGTGCAGGGTGACCGGGCAGGGATGGCCAGTGGAGGGGTGTCCTCCTCTGCTCCCAGCCTGAATGGGGCGGGGGTGGACAGAAGAGGGTGCCGGGCAAGGACAAGGGGCTCAGTGGAGGGACTGGGAGGAAAGAAGAGCAGGTTGAAGCTTCTAGAATGGGAGGGGAGGGGCAGAGGAAGGACACAGCCAGCCCTCGGGGGCAATGGAGGAGCCCTCGGGCCATTTCCGGCCGTGGCTCTGGCCCTGGGCACCTCCCAGCCCAGCTTGCACCTGTGCTGAGCAGACCTAGGCTGCCACAGAAGACCCTCAGGCAAGGGGTAAGGCAGGCAGGAGAGCCCGCTCCTCCCTCTCCAGCCCCCCTGGGCCCTCCTTCCCCTCCATCTGGCCAGCTGCACATGTCCCTTGGAAACATTCCACCTCTGTCCTCACTAATGATAAGGACCCAGACAAACACTTTCAACTTTTCAAAGTGTGTTAGCTCATTTCATCCAAGAAAACTTATATGTCAAGAAACACTTATTCATTTTTTAATAAACTTTTGTTACCTCTGGGGTATGCAGCTCACAAAATTCCTGGTAATCACATACCTCTGTCCATCTCTACCAACATGCTAATTTTTACGAAATCTCCTCGAAACACAAGATACACTCTTTACAAAACACTGATGGGCTGCCGCTTTGTTTCAATTGAGATATCTTGATACGCATTTAGGCACATACTAAATATCATCCAAAACAGCCAATTCCCTTAAAGATTTTGGAGGGGAAATTAATTCAATATTTAGCAACCTAGACAAAAGAGACATAGCTACATCTCATCAGTAGGGGGCTTTTTAAAAAGCTATAAAATCTTTATGTTGCTATTCCAAAAATTTCACCAGGGGATGCTGTTCTAACTACAAATTGTTAAAAATCATCACAATGGGGTGATAATCATAAATAATTTGATATGGCAAAAATTTCATTTAATTGTATACTTTCTCTTATATGAAATAAAGAGAATTTTCACTTAACAGTTTAGAAAACTACATTGAAGAGACAGAACTTCCATACCTGGCAATGGGTGAGGATATCCAGCACTGTTTTTTGTTGCTCTTCGCTGTAGGATGCCTCAGATAGAGCATTTTCCTGCTAATATTTTAAAAGTAAATAGTAAATGCTTTACTTCTGTAATAGCCAAATTGAACACTAGGGGGAAAGAACTTATTATTTATCTATTTAAACTGTTTTTATTTTTCACCAACTTTTCAAAGGGTTTCAGAAGTCTTAATCTAAAGCAGAGATAGAACAAAAATTCACATTAATGTGAGAATGAAAATGATAATTGCCAATTAAGAAAGAGAGCAAAGAAAGAATTTATTATATCTGAAGAATATAGGTTTAGAGTTTTGTACTGAAAATGAATACAAAACTTCTCTGAATTCCCTACTATGTACGAAAAAGGGGAAGTAAAGAGCTCATTGTCTAATGAAGAAAGCATACAAATTCAAGAGAGATTTTCTTGAGTGTGAGTTTAGAGGACTCCATAGTATATGAGAAATTTAAACCTTTTTCCTTAAAATGGTAAGTTTTAAGATATTTGGCAACCAGCAATTAATACTACTTACATTATTGATATATGCAGTATTTGGTTCATATGCATAAAGAACAGTATTATCATCATCATAAGCAGGTATTCGAGTTCTTATCTGGGGAAGATTTATTAACAAATTAAAAGGAAAGATGAAAAATAGAACTAAAAGAAAAGCTGAGGGCTTCAAATTCACTTTCAAGAAGCTCCAAAGGCCTATCTGTGATATCAAAGGACCTTTGCTCATAGTAAATACTATGACTACATGAAAAGATGTATTTGCAAAAATGTTTCCTCATTAAACTAACTACACTTAAGGCGCCATTTCCACTGAGACTAACCCCTAATGTACTTCAGGGTAAAAAGACTAGTCTTCTAGCACCAGAACTGCTTTAAAAGGAAATATTTCTAACCATGAACAAAGAACTAAATGTTACATGGCTTTTGATTTTAAATAATCTAACAGTGCCACTCTGTGGACAAGGTAGGAAACATTTAAGCACCTATTTTTCTTGATAAATCAATCTCTAGATCACCTTGAAACTTTTTTTTTTAATAAGTCAGGGTATAAATAAGTAAACAGAGAGTAAATAACCATTACACTTCAGAATAATAACTCTTTACTCTAAGAATAAATTATCAACTGTAGAAATAATTTTAAAATAAACATACTTGTTAGCCATGTATGTCTTTGTTTCAATATATATGATAGAAATCACCTGAATTAGCCTTGCACTGATTAGAGAACCAAAATAATATGGAATTGGGCTATAGATTAGTACCACCTTACCCTTTGTATATAGTGCCTTATGCTTTTCAAAGTGCTTTCACATAATTATGGCAGAGAAAAATGACTCTTGGAAGGTAGTTTATATTACCTCCAAAGATTTTTGAAAAACTTTAGGGATGACAGAAGTTAAGAGAATTGCCTAGACCAGCGGCCCCCAACCTTTTTGGCACCAGGGGCCAGTTTCATGGAAGACAATTTTTCCATGGACTGGGGATGGGGGGGTAGGGTGTCATGGGTCGGGGGAGTGTGGTGCGGAGCTCAGGCAGTGATGTGCAGCCCATTTCCTAACAGGCCACGGACCGGCAACGGGCCGAGGCCCAGGGGTTGGGGACCGTAGGCCTAGACTACTTAGGTAGCATTAATATCCATTTCCTTATGTAACTAAATAAATGTGTTTTCTGTTAAGCCAAATTATATATATTTTAATAATTTATATTTTGATTCAACTTCAAGGATTAAGAAACTTAGCAAAATGTAACAGAAATGTAAAAACAGCACAACCACTTTGAAAAACGATTGGCAAACTCTTATAATGATAAATTTACATGAACTCCATGACCTAGCAATTCAACTTCTGAGTATTTACCCAGAAGAGATTTAAGTACGTGTTCACAAAGAAACTTGTACACAGATGGTCATAGAAACTTTATATATTACTGTCAAAATTCATGACAGAAAATTCACTTATGATCTATGCATTTCACTATATGAAATCAAACTCAATTTACAAAAGAACTATATAGCACAATGAAAAGAACAAAGACAGATTTTCAATTTGAAATACAAACCACATCGACTTCACTGGAGCCGCTAGACATCTTTTTTGTGCAACAGGAGAAACTCCACTTCCTCTGAGTTGGGCCTAATTATTTTTAAACTTGCTGGAGAGTTTATTTGTGAAACTGCTTAGTCACCTAAGACTGGTAAACCTTCTACTCCTGAAAAGCAACGCATAAAAAAGTTACTTCACACACTTACTACCCTAATAACCTTAATATGGATATGCTCTCAGAATGCTGACTCAAATTGAATTGAGTTTTGGTTGAATTTTAGAGTGACAAAACAAGAGAATTCTTCCATGAACAATTTAGAATAACTCTTCAAGAACAGAAGGGCTATGTTGCCCATGACTAGGAATAAGAATCAAATCAAACCCAATTCCAAATTAAGGAGTAAATGCTTCATAAAGTCTACAGGGTAAATGCTGGAAACAAATGAACAAGAGAACACGATGGCTAACTGCCTTTGTAAAGGAGCTCAAAAAGCCTCTTTACTTAGGGAGGCAGCATGCCTCCAAAATGTGAGCCAGGAGTCTACTCCAGATCGGGCCCTATCGCTATGTGAACTGGGCAAACCACTATAGACACCACTGCCTCATCTGCCAGGTGAAAACCAGTTCATTATCTCTAAGGTCCATTTCAGCTCTTATTAGTTAAATTTCATGTTAAACCTAAATAAATGGATGTGAAGTGTAAGCCAAACAATCCAGAATTAGGAAGGTTCCAGTATGGCTCTAAGTCATTTAACTGTGGAACTAGAAAAAGACATTGACCGCAACAATGTCAGATTACACCTTGTACTAGAGATTGGCTTTGAACACCTGCCTCAGTTACTGGGAGGGGCACGTTAATGAAAGCGTTAATTCACTTTATCCGCCCTGAGCCAGGGCAGTAATGAGAGGCACGATTCAGGTTTCATCTCTTTCCTGTTTCCCTTTAGTTCTACAGTGGACATGTAATGACCACAGGTCCAAAAGAGAGAAGCCAAAAGGGGATAAAGAACATGGGAGAATTAACGCTCAAGATGGCAGACTAATGTTGTATAAAATTTTCAAGTTATATCTCCAATTTGAGCTGTAACATCAACCAAATTTTTCTTTTTAAACTATGTTTTTTCTGATTATAAAACTAATACAAGCTATGAGTAATTAAAACGTGGTGTATTCATACAAAGGAAGACTCACAGCAATGAGAATAAACCAACTACTGCTGCACACAGCAAGGATAAATCTCACAACCATAACCCTGAGTTAAAAAAAGCCAGACACAAAAGAGAATGTAGTGTATGATTCAACTGATACAGAACTCAAAAATAGGCAAAAGTAGTAATCTACGGTGGAAGAAGTCTTTCCAAACTAATACCTCTACATATACCGCAGTCACTTTAACAATTCTTAGTGTCCTATCTTGTAAATATGTCATGATTTATTAAACCAGTCCCCAAGTCATTGATATTCAAATTACTTCTAAAGTTTTGCTCTTACAAAGAACACTATAGAACAGTCTTGCACTTGTACACGTAATTCTATGGGATAAATTCCTATAAGTAGAAACAATGGGTCTGTACCCACATTTGAAAATTCTCCTCTACTTCTTCCCATTAAGGAGGACTGTTGAAGCCAGCCACATGTTCTGTAACACACTAAGGAAGTAGTCTGCTGGCCCTGCATATAGTTTTAAAACCAGAACAGATAATAAATAGTACCAAATAACTTTTTGGCATCAGATGATTAAATAACTTTTCTCCTTTGATCTACTGATGCAACATGTTAATACATTTCTTAATGTTCCTAGGGTGAGGGATCCAGCTGATCATGAAGAACAGCGTTCAATTTGTTGGTGTTTTATTTAGAAATTTTCTGCACCTCTATTTCTAAGATCCTACATTAGTGAGATGGCATATTTTTCACAATGAGCCAATACTGATACATCATTAACTCTTGGGATCAAAATTCCTCTACAAAATTAACTGGGAAGACTTTCATTTATTTCTGTGCTCTGAAAAAGTTTATATCACACCAGAATTTCTGTGCTTTAAAAGTTTGAAAGAGTTTATAAATCTGGGCCCAGTTTTTGTAACATTTTCTAAGTTCTTCCATGGTTACTGATCTATTCAAATTATCCCACTTTTTCTTGAATTGTTTTGACAAGTTCTTTTTATCTAGGAGGATAATCATTTCATCATAATTACAGAATTCTGAGCAAAATCACAATTTAAAATCATTCACTATTTCTGCCTTAACTTGAACTTTCTCTCTCTTTGTTCAAAGTAGGTATTCTATCTAGTTAATTTACTGACAACTCTATGGGGTAGGTTCTATTACTATCCCCACTTTCCTTATAAGAAAACTGAGGCAAAGAATGTTTAAGTAAGTTATCCAGGTCTCATAGCTAGTAAGTGGTACAGTCAGTCTCCCCACTCCATGCTCTTTACTTCTCCATTATTACAATCACCTGGAATCCTTTCTATACCAATAACACAATAAAATCCAAACTCCTACTATGGTCTGCAAGGTCCTTACATAATCAGGACCCCGCCCACCTCTCAGAGGTCACCTCTTACCACTTGCCCCCTTACTCTAAGCCTAAAATAGGTACTATCTGCCCTTTCGCAGACAAAGTTTGCCAACCACTGTTACAAGCTCTTACATTCAGACAATTCCTTATTTGGATTAATTACAATGCTGCAGTTAGACACAGGAGCAGTGTGCATTAAGTCTGCCACTGGACTCCCAATATTTTTACTTCTGTGGCATATTTACAAATCAACACCGATCTTGCACTCTTTGAGCTTCTTGCTACTTCCTGTTAAATCCTCTGTCCATAATACCCTGTTCTCTCTCCACCTAGGAGAACCTATTCAACTTCAAGGCTTAATTCAAGTTCCACCTCCAAAAAGAAAAGGTGCTATGTCAATGATCACCCCATCCAGACATGACACTGCTTTCCACGAGCTATGAGAACACTCACAATTTAATACCTTTCAGGCACTGTCACACATGTCTAATTACATGAGAGGCAGCATCAAATAGCATTAAGACCTTAGGATTGTGGCCAGAATACCTGGGTTTGGATCCCACCTCCCCCACTTATTAGCTGTGTAAATAAGTTGGACAATAACTTAACTTCTCTGCACTTCTGTTTTTTCTTAAGTCTGTAAAATGAGAATGATAACAGTACAAACCTCATGGAGTTATGAGGATTAAATGAATACATCAAGTGCTTAGAACAAAGTCTGGCAAAGATAGAAAGGGTGCCCACTGTTGGTTACTATTATTATTTGGGTATTCACCACATCTACCCAACAGAACTATTTATCATGGAGCACATAGACAACAAACCTTCAGGGTCGTAACATGTAATTTTCACTCACATTGCACCCGTACACAGCAGATATAACAACCCTTTCTTGTAAACGAATTTTTACATCTTTTAAGTATCACGGCATGATGTAAAGAACAGGGCTTTTGTCAAAAACACTTGAACCCAAGTCCAAATTGCAAAGTTTGCCATTTCACTTTAGGCAGATATTTAACCTCTCTGTACCTCAATTTTCTAACCTGTAAAGTTGGAATAATATCTACTTCATAGGGCTATGTAAGACTAATTGACACAGTTAAGCTCTCAGCATCATGCCTGGTTCATAGTAGGCACATCATAAATTCTAGTTCTTTTTCACTTCTTCCCACAAGGTTAATAATCACAGCTTTACAACATTTTCTTGGCGCTCAACCATGACTAGACTAAGCAAAATTAATTAATTTCATTTTTAAATCCAAAATCTTGCAATGAGCTTATTTAAATGAAACTCATTTATATTTTACTAAAGAAATCTAAACTCTTGATAACATAAGAACAAAAACCATCTTTTTAAGAGACATTTTTTAGACATTAAAGACATTTTCAAAAGTCATGAGAAGATTTGCTCTCAAGGCATTCACTTGCCATCAACTTATCAGATAAAGCATAGTTCACAATGATGAGGGCTGAAAACAGCGTTTCAACCCCAGGACCACTTCAAGCAAAAGAGGGCAGATTACAACAGCCGGACCGCTCCAATTTTGTTTAAACAAAACAGTGTGTTTATACACTTTCTAAATCTTCTGGCAGAACTCTCAAAGGCAGCCCTTCCATTGTCCATATCAAACTTTAGAGACTCCAAAGTCTGCCAGATGGCGGATGCCGCGGCCAAAATTGTCTCCCATCGCCCAGCACCTGCTGCGGGCCAGAGAAGGGAGGCTCAAAACTGCATCTAGCCCATGCCCCGCTTTATAAAACACCGTGCAGAAAAGTTGCTTAGAAAATCATTCTCTGTAAACCTTAAACCAGTTTGCCACTTCATGTTATGTGCAGTTCGAACTTAGGGAGAGCCAAGTAGGAGGGAGGGAAGTGATCCCCCACAGACTAAAGCAGAGCCTTTTCTATCAAACGACCAGGCAGCGGGTGGGCTGCACAACACCCCTACACTTTTTTATTCTCCCCCCTCATTTATGGATTTACAATAAAACAGCAAGGCTGCACTATACGTCTTTGATCAAATGCGGTTACCATCAAAGCCTCAAAATCTGTCTCAAGCTCACAAGATTTCACGTCAATCAACTCGCGAGTTTGTCCATTCTTAAAACTCTATAAAAGTCAGAGTCCGGCTCCTTCCTCGCCCTCCCACCCACTTCCACCAAGAGAAAGGCTGAAAAAGGATCAACTCGTTCCAGAAAGCACCAAGTACCTAATAAGCTGCCAAATCTCAAAAGCTCCCACGCGCTGGCATCCCGGGAAAGGCCGCGAGAACCACTCAAACCACCCCGCCGCAGCGCGGCTGAAATTTGAGGCTGAGAAGTGCAGACTCGCGACTCGCTCTGCCGCGCAAAGCAAATCCCCTCCCCCCACGAAAGCCCCAACCGTTAAGCCAAATCGCTTAAGAGGGATGTGCTCCGCAGCTGGTACTCCCGAGCACACCCGACATAAGAAAGCTCAAGGTGAGGAAAAAGTACGGTTGGACAGACCTACTTTGGTGCCAGAGCCCGCCACGCCGCCTCCGGAAGTTCGCAGTATCCTTACTTCCCCGATCAGCGACCGCTAAGACGGTTATGGCTACTCGACGCTCTCGAACGGTTCTCGCACCGGAAACCCCGCCTGACCTCACGGCGCACTTGCTGCGAACCCAAGGGACGCACTTGACCCCGGCGTAGACCACGGCGCGCACACTGCGCACGAGTTCCCACGCAGGACTGCTCCACTGACCAATCGGCGACCGCCTACGGACCCGCGGCTGTTGACCGGCCAATCCCGTGGGCGCCCGCACGGCCTTTTGGGAGGGGGGAGTTGCTAGGGCGACAACTGCGGGGGGCGGGGCTGCCTTTCTTGAATTGGAACTGCGCGCTAGGCCAGAAAGGCGCAAGCCTCGCTCGCGGAGAGAGGTTACTGCGGCTGCGCAGGAGAGCCGGCGCGCATGCGCAACTCTTTTGGGGGCTGTGGTGGGTCGAGGATGCAGCCGTTAGACCTCCCCACTGTTGTTGTGATCCCGCCCCTCCCTCTTCTCCTTGTGACGCACCAGAGACGTCGACGTTGACTGGGTTCCAGGTGTGAACGCCAGTGCTTGAATTTGAATGGTGGGGCGGGGAGGGCCTTAGCAGTTGCTTTGAGAGTGGTGGTCTGGTAGGAACACAGGGAAAGTTATTTCCAGTCACCAACAACTGCAGGTTGTAGTGGAGAACTGATACAGACCCCGGAGCCAGATTTGGTGGGTTTGGACCCCAGCTCCAACACTTAGTGGCTCTATGGCCTTGGGCAAGCCAAATAACTGCTCTGTGCTTCAGTTTGCCAATCTGTAAAATGGGCACAATATGGGGAATACATGAGTTAGTGTATGCAAAGCGTTTAAGAAAGTACGTACCTAGCATAGAGGTTTGCTATATAATAAAGGCTACATGACATTATCTAGTGGCATATTGTCTTACATATATCAAGGTTGTGCATTTTAGGAAGGAGGCACAGTCTGAGTAATTATCAGACGCAAAGCAGGCAGATATTCCAAAGTGAAGCCATAAATCTTTTCCTGGCCCAGAGAGGAGCTACAAGGAAAGTATACTGGATGTTGGAAATGCATTCTTTTTCCTTTCAAATATGAAGCTAGATTAGAGCCTATTATAGATATAGTACATGTTGTTTTTGTTTGCCATAACAGAACTCTCCTTTATGTCCAGTTGCCTATAAAACACTTTCTGTTTGTGAAACCCCAAGAATGAGAAACTGGTTGTTTAATTGCAGTCACGTTTATTTGCAGTTTCTATACACACTTTCTAGGTAATCAAACTTTTCTGATACATTTTTTTGAGGGGTTCACAATGAAATTGTCACCGTTTTTACTAAAAATAAATACAAGACTTGAAGTGTTGCACAGCTCTAAAATATACAAAGGCTTGGATTGAATGTAAACGTTGAAAACATCTTACAAAAGAAACCATCTTTGCAACAATTTAAAAAGTTCATATTTACAAATATTACAAAAATACAAAATGGATGCAAGTCCATAAACCATTGTCTTTTCGGCCAGCATGAACTGGTTCTAGTACCAAAATAGTTACACTGTAACCTTCTTCATTGTTTTAAATCTTGGTTATGATCTAGTTCTCTAAATGCCACCACTGCAGCAAACATACTGACCTTTGGCAAGAGCAAACAGCATGTTTTGTTTGCTACAACTAGTCCATGTCCTCTACTTAGCCAAAAACAAAACAAACAAACAAAAAAATCAAAGCAGAATCAAAAAAAAACAAGGAAAAAAATTCCCCCCCTGCAACATAGACATGATAGACATGTTGTTTAAACATAAAAGAACAAAAAATTAGCATCAGTGCAAACAACATAAGAAAAGTTCAAATTGATGTTCTTCACAATACCTAACGTGTGTGCCCTGCTTCAAGATGGCAGTGATGTTAAAGACAGCCCTAAATCTTGGTCTTGTTTGCTATGTAATAAAGCCATGTAGAATACTCCAGATTGTTAAGGAATTTCTTGCTTTTTTCTCAGTTTGTTGCTCAATACTCTTTTCCACAGTGAATTTAAATTCCATCTCTATTTGGGTTTTTTAAAATCTATGAAATATAAAATAGAGAAACTCTGCTATAGATTTTTAGAGTAAACAAAATAAGTAAAACTATATTATAAGGGTTAGTTCTGTGATCATTACATATAGAAGGTATCTTATTGCCTCACAATTCAAGTCAATATGTATTTTAAAATATATATGGTACCATTACTTAAGTTAATGTCAATAATAAAAAGGTGACATTTTTATTAAAGCCAATTCATGTGTTTTCTGTTCAAGATTTAGAATCACTTTTAAAGCCCACATACCTTTCTTCACGCTTAAAAAACCCCTAACTACACAAAAGCCATACTGCAAACGAACTGCTTTTATGAAAATTACAAAAGATCACCTATTGTGACTGGAAATGACGGTTTCTTATCGCATTTGTCTAAAAACTTTATTTTTAAAATTTTGCAAAGTGTACTTTTCAAAGCATGAGTCAAATTTATTCATGTTCCCATGTGGTGTCAAACCATGCTGGTTTTCTTAACTAATATGTTCCAATGAGAACTTATGGTCCATTTTTTCAAACCCCAAAACATTTTTCTTTTAATAAAAAGTATAACACTTTGTAAATGTTCAAACCCTTTACCAGGTAGCTTATCTATCCCCAGCACACACACACATTCTCTCTCTCTCTCTCTCTCCCTCTCTCTCTCTCTCTCTCAGTCTCTCCCTCCTCCTCTACCCCTCCACCCCCAGCACCCAATTTACATACAAGGATGACAAGAAATTTAGTAACATAATTTGGTAGTGAAAACAAATGGTAGAAGAAGCCGACTTTTTTTTTCTTACCAAACAAACAAAACACCAACAGCAATCAGATTCTCTAAATTCTTAATCTGTAGCATTTTAGAAAGCATTTCTATTGAAAGACAGTATCTTCTTAGACCAGGCTTCCTCCTTCATTTTGCATGAATTAATCCCAAACCGCAAACCCCCTTTCACACCTCCTATTTTCCCAACTACCACTTGCATAAGCTTAAAGGCAGCTGCTTGTCAATTTCTTGGTAACCTTTGTATGTTCTATCACTCTAATCACATTCTAGTCTTTTGTAGGTCAGATCCCTTCTTAGTTCTCTCTACTTTCTACCTCTCCCATTCAAAACCTATTCTAAGTACATAGCTGCTTATATTTCTGACATTTGATTCCAAACAGCATCAGTTCATGTTAAAATCAGAGGTGTAAAAACCATTTGCAGATTTCAACTTGTAACTCATTTTTTTTTCAGTTTTAAGACAAGAAAATTCAAGTAATTTCAAGTAATTCAGCTTGTTTCCCTGCCTTCATTTTATCAGAGCACTTGCCCTGACATTTCCTCTCCCACCCACCACCCTCCCCTTTTGCCATCAAGCAGATACTATAGTAAAACCAGACAAAAACTCAGTTGTATGTAGCATTGTGAACCAGAGCTGTTCCCCATTCCCAGTTTAACAATGAATATAAATAATGCATATACACATACCTATTTCCCAACTACATTGTTCACAGTGTCATTTCTGTTAATTTTTAGGTAGCATGAATCTCATCAGCACAGAGAGAAAGCTTCACTGAAAACTCATTACAGGTACTTACTGATAAATCAATAGCTCTGTGGCATGCTTAGGTTTTATTTTTGTTAGTTTAAGAACCTGGAGCTAATTGCTAAACTGTTTAAGGAGTTTAAAGATTGTAGTCATTCGATTATGACTGTTTACCTCCCCAGTAGCCTAATATAAAACATAACTACATAAAATTAACTACTGTTTTCCCTACTTATTCTCTTTAAAGCAATCCATCGAAAAAATTAAAGTCTAAAGGACACTGTCAAATGCTGTTGTTCAGGGCTTTGTGTTGAGAATGATGACTTTTCTCATTGATTAAAAAAAATCAAAAGCATGCTTTTCATTCTGTCCAAATTACCATGTGGCAAATCACAGCCATGAGTTGCTATTAGCTTGTTTGGTGCTGCAATTTGTCACAAAAATGATTAGGTCTGATTTCATTATCTTAAATTACTCACATTTCAGTATATGACCTCAAGATTTCCTTTATTTCACCAGTTTAAAATTCATATTTGAGGTTTACCACTCAGAAATCATATTGGTGGACATTTAAATATGGTATTTGATATGAAAATGGTATTCACAGAATACAGTTATTACATTTTATTTTTGTGTGTTATATAAACAGTTGGTGTGCGGTAGATAATTGACCACATGTCCACTCATCATGGATAAATCTATTTACACATTTTTATCAAAAATATGGTATTTACATATGTGTAGTTCTTTCTTCTAAATTTTGCTTTAGTTTGTTTTAATGTAAAAAAATACCAAACCTCCAGAGTAATTTCATCTTCTTAAAGAATCATGACAGTGAGGGCTTTATTTTCTGAATAGGCAGCTCTGGGAAAACTTTTTCTAAGTTTCACGAACATTAGACATTTTTGTATATTCTCTATTATCACAAGGAACGAGATTGGGTAAATCAAACTATGCTGAAGAAAAACATGAAAGACAGTGGAGCTACTTAAAACATGGAAACTAATCAAGAATGAATAAACCACTTTCTGTTTCTCCAGAATGTACTGTATTTAGAAATTCATTGCTAAGCAGTGATGCTACCCCATCATGTTGCAACTTCTTCCGAGTCCTCTGTCCCGTTCCTACATCCTCATATGACTAAGGGTTTTGGCATTTGTCAGGCAGCCGGGCACAGGCAGCCTATGTTGAGCTCTGGGAGGAGCGGTCGTCGTGTGGGCTCCCATCGGAATTTTCTGTCTCTCCCTCAGAGATAGCCTGCATGGGCGTGTTGTACAGCCGGCAGCGGACACTGTAGCGGCTGCTGCTGGCCGCGGGAGGGGCCCGGGAACGTCCAACCCTTGCTGATGCTGAGGTGGCAAAGTTCTTTGAGGAAAATCCTTCTGCATTAACTCGTGGGGAGCATGGAGAGAGTGGGGACAATGCCTCGGCCCCAGGCGACCCCTGGTGGGCATCTTCAGTGCTTTGAGTCCCCTCTGCTGTGAGCTCCCCAGGAGGTTTGGGCAGGATGGGACTCTTTAGGATCTCAGTGGCAGACATGCGGTAACTGGAATCCGAGCGACTGCCTTTCTTGAGGAGTAACAGCTTAAACTCTTCGTTTGATGTGTTGGACTTTTTGGCATTTCGGTAGATGAGACCAGGAGACCTCTGGCTGTTGGCGGTTGTCACAGTGCTGCTGGGTGAAGTGATGGAACTGGTACTGCTGCTATTACTGCCAAGGGGAATTCTTGATTTGCTTCGAACAGGCACGTCCCCAGAATCTTTTCTTCCAAGTACTTTCCTCTTGGATCTTTTGAGAAAAGAAAAAAATGGGGCAAAAATGTCAGTCCACATACATTTTTATGAAACTAAAAGTATTCAGCCACATTCACAGATAGATCTATTTAAAGAGCATTTTGAGAGCATCTATATGAGAGGATACTAAGCATTAGGGCTGGGGAGATGAGGAGTAAGATACATCCCTTGCCCTTGTGGCACTCACAGCCTGAGGGAAATTCTCTGAGAACCAGTGGACATAAATTAGGTTCTGGAGATGACCATTTCAGAGAATGGCTAATGTGGAGGCTAGAAGTTCTAGAGGAGGACTTACTGGGATATTTTGCAAGACTTAAGAAACTATGCTGCTATCTGTCTTCCCATTACAGTGGGGTGAAGGACTGTAGCTTGTCTTATTAAATCTGTCTCTGCAATACAGATGAAATGCTCTGCTGTCTGAGATTGGCTTCCAAATAACACCAGAAGGAGCAAGTGTGAGTGGGACAGGATTGGCCATAGTTTGGTGGTTGATAGGCCTGGGTGATGAATATATGGGGAGGCAATAGACTATTCTATCTACTTTTTAAATTCCTACATATAAAAAATTAATTAAATGACTTTTTAAATAAATCAATCCATATTTGGCTGCAAATACCATTTCCCATAGCTAACTAGGAACATCGACAGCATATTAAGCAGTAAGCTAACTCTCTGTGAGGAATTGAAATCCTAGACCATCTCTGGAGCTCTTGAAAACCTTTGTACACTATAAGCTCTCAAGAAAAAAAAATTCTTGTCACTGTGATGTAAATAAACAAATAAGTAAAACCTATCCAAATGCAAATCTAAGATTACCAAACTCAGTAAGTCACTGAACCTCGACATCCATCATTATACTACTGATTTTTTTTGGTAAATAAGCAAGCATAAATTCAGTGACTCACATAACTCAGTTCATTGAGACATGTTGGCAACATGCTCTCTCACCAACTTAAAAATCCATACAGTAGAGAAAATGTGAGTTTTGTACCTGGAGACCAGCCTGATTTTGGGTCCCTGAAACCTCTGTCGTTGAATCTTGCATATGTCAGTGTCTCACATTCCAATAGGGTAGGGTTTTCAAACTAACATTTGCTTCTAGCATCTACCATATTCTAGACACAAAATATTTTTTATCATCAAATCAAATATGTGAGCTATAGGTATCCCCATGTACAGTAAGGGAATAGGTCCAGAGGTTTTAACGTATTCAAGATTGCATAGAAAGTGGCAGAGTTGGGATTCAAATCCAGTGCTTTCTAACTCCATTACTTGCATCCTGTCCACTATTCCAGAGACTAGCATTCGGTTCTTTGGGGGTAAGTTCTTGGCTGTTTAACTTACATGGCATTTTAGTTATTTTTCCTGAGGTTGAGGATACTGTGTGGTGGTGAGGGAAATATAACCGGAGCTTAGACTAGACACAGGGGCGAAGGAAAATAAGCTAATGATTCTTCGCCCTCCGCATAAAGAATTGTGCCTGCTAAGGTATACATAGAAGGTGTTTCTTATTGGCTCCTTCAAAAAGAAGTTGCTGAACAACAGTGCTCCTTCTTTATGAGAGAACCACATCAACAGAAACAGAAATTCCTATAAAAAGTAGAATCCCAGGAGAGATTCATTGTAAGCTGCTTACAATGAATTTGCTCCAAAAATGATAACTTTATGGGGTAGAAAAGACAATTCTGTAGTTCTGTCCCTTGGGAGTTCCATCTAGGTCCCCGAGGCCTAGTAGAAGCAGGCAGTTGTATTTATGGAGAGTGCAGGCACATCATGATCAGCTAGATTGATTGGATATGAGTTCAGTCTCCAAGGGCTAGTTTTTGCTTTGCTCCTTGGTTACTAGCTGTAAGGAGTATTCTTGCAAATATGGACCACTAATCATGAGGGTGCATGGGGGCACATGAGGGAGTGTGCATTCACAGCATGGATACAACACTGTCCTGGAAAAGCAACCCAGAGGACATCCCCTACTAATGGAATATGGGCATTAATTTTGGAGATGAAGGCCAGTAATATTAAAGAAATTTAAGTTTAAAGAAGAGAGAAAAAGGGAGCAATTATTAGTTGTTCTGAGCTATGGAATAGGCAGTTCCGTACACTGTCTGGTCTCAAACTTGGGGCTCTGATTGTTTTGGTGAATCAACTTATGTTTGTCTCTGCTAGTGTATAATTACAGCTTTGATTGTATTTTTTAGGTTCAAGAAATGATTTAAAAGTCAGAGATTACATTAGAGTTTGAGCTTTCACTCCAAGTCACTTAACCACAAATTGTTTTCACATAAAAACTTGTTCAAGGATGTCTTTCCTGGGGAAAAATACAACATCTTCCCTCAGCAGTTCTTATGAAAGTCTCTAATAGCAGTCTATCTAACTATGTATAAAGACTTCTATCTCCCAACTTGCGTATAAGTCTACCCATTTTATTTGGAAAAATATTCTTTGCTTGCTTTTGTTTTTTGCTGAATGTATTACAAATAGGGAAGGCTTTCCTGTATTTGCATTTGATGAGAAGCACTTTAAGAAGCAACACCTTTGTTGTGCCTTTTGTTTTGGGGGACTTGGGAATGCTGCCTCACCTGTGAATGACTGCGAATAAATCCTCAGTTGTTCGAGGTTTGTTTGGAGACACAAACACCCCCTCTGCTTCAGCTTGAGAGTCTTTACTAAGTGGTGAAATGATGGAGTCATCGCTCGGTGATGATTCTTAAAATAAGAACAGAAGCATCTTTAAGAGGAAGTTACCCAGCACACTACTGTGCTTCACTGACTTGGGGAACAAAGAAAGAGGAGTTACCTTGCTGCCGTTTTTTAAAATGAAAGGGAGATCTGTCAAAGCTTAGTCCCTCAATAACAAAAATTTATCGCAATTGTGTTAATAAGCGAAAAGAAATAGTGGTGGGAAACCAACACCCAGGGCTGTACAATATTATGGGGAATGTAAGAAAGAAAAACTCCAGGAAGTACCATGAGACACATTTCCATTGTGACAAAGATATCAATAACTGACCTTTCAGTGAAGCCTCATCCACACTTCCTTGGGACTCCTCTGCTCTGCTGTTATCAGAGGCACTTTTGGCTGAAATACCTGAAGCAATATTTTCCTGCTCAGAACATTTTTCAGGGAGTGAATTTACAGTTGATATCTCTGATTCATAGCTGATATTCCCAGGCACTTTGTCATGGTGGCGGCTCATAACAAGTTGATGCTTAAGTTGATTGCTTACGTCTGTTGCTCTAGTTGGTGAGTTTGACTGAGATGTGATTACATCCACAGATTCAGGTTGTGCAACTTCCTCCTGACCTACAGAGGACGCCTTCTGTACCTGTTCTAGGGTTCCATCTGGACCAGCTCCATATTGTATTATTTTACCATCTAAATCATTTGGGTGGGTAGCAGAGACACTCTGAAATCCCTCTGTGGAAAAATCACAGTTTTTACTTGGTGTGTTTTCTGGAATAGGCTCACTCTCTGTGTGTATTTGATCTCTTGTGACATTTGAATCTAGAAGATTGCTACCAGCTGAGGGTACAGTTTCTGGGTCGCAATGATTCTTCACATCAAAAGTAGGGTTTTTTTCTAAATGTAGTTTATCTGGTCCCATCTCAACTGCAGAGGAGTCTAAAAAGGACAGTATGGTGTCTTCAGTGGAGTACTGACGTGATACTGATTTCTTCGCTGTGTGTGACCTAATCTTACCCGGAGACAAGGCAGCCATTGTGAGAGTGCTTTCCTCTAAGTAGGGGAGATCTGTATTGTTGCCTTCTTTTTGCTTAACTTCTTCAGACTTATTGATGGATCTAAGGTTAACAGACTTCAGGACTGTTGGTGTAATTGCAAGGGATGGTGGAGGATTAGACCTCAGTGTTTCTCCTACTATGTTCTGCTTATTATGAGTAAAAACATGCAATGGATGACGGTGGTGGAATGGTTTGTTCAAGACATTGTGAAGAGCACTTAGGTCAAGATGGGTAGGAGGTATAATTGGGAGTTCAAGATCTTTACTCAGTGATATAGTTCCATCTTTTAAAGAGGGTTGCTGTAGTGAGGATTTCCTTTCTGGGACTTTAGGTTTTCTTTTGCTACCTCCAGGAGACAATGGACCTGAAAAGAAAGCTGTAGGGAAAGAGGATGTTGGCGTTTCAGACTGGCTCGAGTAGCCACTTGATGGAGATGCCAAGCCAGCCAGCTTTTCTGGTGAAGCCAATTTAAACTCATTGTCGACAGAAGGAAGAGATGGGGTGGTGGCTCTTGATTCTGATTGGGATGTTTGGGATTCAGAGCTCTCTGGAGATTTGATGCATTCAATAACTGTGGTACCCGTAGCAGTGCTTGAATTAGATAGAGATCTATAAGGATCATTTGTTTTCAAGTCATTTAGAAGCCAGAGGTCTGCATAGTGAGTTGATTCAGCACCTTCATCTTTGAATGGTGGAATATCTGAAGTGTCTAACTGAGGTTCCTTAATACCATGTTCACTCTGGTTTATCCAAGAAGGTTCCTGCTTGGTGGGGAGATTGGCATTTTCCATTCGAGAAGGCGTGTTGGAGAAATCAAGGGGCAGCTTCATTTCCCTGGAACTGTGAGGCAGGTGCTGCCCACTGCTTATCTTTGGTTCTTTCTTCTCAGAAATGTCTGTGTTTCCATCGGACTTCCTCAATGATGAGCTACGTTTAGGTGGGGTCGGCTTTGCCTTTGGTTTCCTGAAAGAGATGCTCAGTCTTCCCTGCCTCCTGTGGTCTAAATAGTCCTGCCAGGTACAGTCCGGAAGACCAGGAGGAACCCCAACACCCTGGCCATTCTCTGGGCCCAGGGCTGCATAGTGACAGACATAGCTCTTATTACCTTTGAGACCACAGTCAAAGTGCATGGAGGTATAGTATCCTTCCGTGTCTACCGAAAAGTGAGAGCTAGTGTCTGCTTTGTCTGATGGAGACTTTTCCAGAAAGCTATCGTAAGTGGCCATGCTTGTGAAGCTTGGGCAGCCCAGGCTGTCTGCCTTGGGATGCTCAGGACTAAAATCCTGGCGGCAGGAGGCATCGTGATGGTGGTGTAGGTAATTCCACTCACTGTCACTTGTGTTGCTGTTGTTGGGGTCATCCAGCAGATCTGCAACAGTGGAAGTAAAGGAGTTTGCCCGGTGGCCTCTCACTTTATCCAGGTGGTCATTGTACTGCTCTGTCACGAAGACACTGGCATCCTCATTGGCATGAGGGGCCGTGTTTAGTGACAATTCTGAGTCACAGTGCGAAGAGCCAGTAAGGGGCGGAGAAGCTGCAGGAGGAATTGTCTCTGAGGTCTGTGAGGGGCACGTGGAGCTGCTCCCACTCCAGTTACCACTGGATGACTGGTGGTCATCTTTCTGGTCCATGTGGCTGCTGAGGAGGACTCCAGCCGTGGAGATGCAGTGGATGGGGCTCCCAAAGGTGTCTGAGTTGGAGGAGATGTCACAGCTGCCAGAGTCAGCAGCCATTCGGGACAGGCGTGACCTCCCTCTCTCACTTAACTTGTGCTGGGGGCTGTGAAGATGTTGAGAACAGGCCAAGCCCAAAGCAGGCTGGTGTTCCTGTGTGCTTGGGCTGCTTGGAGCCTCACTGCAATCATTGGGGATTCTTTCATGGTCACCCACGAAAGGCTCTCCCTCTTCATATGCTGAGGGTTTAGCACCAACTTTGGGCTCAGTGTCCCCACCTCTATTGCCTTCCCGAGGAAGGCTCCGAGATCTTGTGCGGCTGCTCACTGTAGTAGTAAACATGGTGTCTCCTTTGTCTGCCAAGGCAGAAATGTTGCCAGCAGAGTGTGAAAGGGAAGCTGCAATGCTCTGACCCCTTTGAGCTCTGATTCTCCTTCTGGATGGGGCAGCAATCAGAATATCCTCTGTTTGGCACTCAGAGTCCCTGGTTCCGGACCTCCTATTGGCAGTGTTGGAGGGGTCTGGGTTTGTGTGCACAATCACGTTCCTTTCCCTGGCCACTGGTGATTCATCAGAATCTAGGGCACATGGAAAGCACAGTGAGATACATCAGTAGGCTAACAGACACTCTGAGACATGTCTGCAGGTCTGTGTGCTGCCAGGTTAGAGCTTTTTCTTATGGGAAAAAAGTCAATACACAGAATTAGGACAAAGTTAAAATGTCTCTCTCTCTCTTTCTACACACACACACACACACACACACACTATGCTTTTATATCTTTTCTGAATGATCTCTGTCTTCACCATCACATTCATTTGCCACAATAAATGACTACTTTGTTAAACTAAAGTACATTTTATCTTTTTGGCAACTACTCTTCATTTTTATTTTGTAATATAAACATAATGAAATAAAATCATAGACTTCATTATAAGAAATAAAAATCTTATTTATAAGAGATACTACCATAATAATAATTTTTTAAAAAACACATTGAACAGAAAAAAATAGAAAAAATGTCACCAAGGGTATCATATTATCAATATTCAATATTTAATTGTGTATGCTTGAAATTTAACTTTTGAAATAAGTAATGCCATAAAAGTATATCTCTCTTCAAATAAAGTTACAATTAACCAGAAAAAAAATCTTTCATTGAATCCTGCTACTTTTTATTCACAATTTCTACCTTAATAAAACTTAAAAAAAATAGCAAAATATTACATTTCATCCAGAACACCTGAATGTATATACCTACATCTATGAAGTTCAACCCTCATAGTAAAGAATGGAGAGTTAAAAAGTAATACCACCTGGCTTGCTGAATACAAAACAAATACACATGATTTTAAAACCTCTACAAGTTAAAACGTTTAATGTTTTTAGGGAAGTGGTTGAAGGCTGGCTTCCATTTCATCTCCTTATAGTCTGTATTAGACAGAATGTTATCCATTAACATTTTTTATACCACACCTATTTCTTGTTGCACTCTTCTGGGGATACCCGAGATGGTTTTCCTCCTCCTCAATTTTCGTCTCCTCTGTAGTACGGATTGTGAATGAACAAGAGAGCAGCGTATACTAGCCTCTCTGTCAAAACCAACTCCTGCAACCCACAAATAGGTCTCATTAGCCTTTAGAAATGGCAAACAAATTTTCATTTGCTTGGAACACAGTGATATTTATTGGTTGGAAGTCAGGGAAGAGTTTGGATTAAGCCTGTGAACAAATATAAGGGAGCCCTTATTCAACTCTTATTTAAATTATGCTGCGGTACATTAAGCTTTACTTCTAAATGCAGCTCTCCACAACAGTTTGCATTGCCAAAAGTAGCAAGCAAAGAAGGACAAGAAAGAGAAGAGAAAAAGACATCAAGAAATCACTCTCACACAGAAATGGCTCCTTAAGGATTTATAACCTTTAGTTACTATTTACTGGTCTATTTCTGGGCTCTGTGAAGCTGATACCTTAGCATAATAAGTAAATCAGTAGCCACGATGTTAACCTGAATTAGTTCAGCTAACATATCCTGATCCATTTCTTCATTAAAAGCATCTTTGTGAGTTTTTTCCCCATCTCCCTCCTCTGCCCAAACCTTCCCCTCCAGGAGTGTGCATGCACACACACTCACACACACATTTGCTGTGAAGGAACTCAACAGCCTAGGGATTTGTTTTTTTAACACATTGACTGCCACAGTAGAAAAAAATTTTTTCCTTGGGGCCATGGTGTTTTATTACAAAAATAGAATAAAAACTTCAAAACAAAACGATCCTTTCTAATTTAAGGAAAAATTTGTTATTTTTTATTGTTTTCTGTGTGTGAGTTATATGCAATTAAATTGTCCATATTAATTGTAATAATAAGAACATCAACGAGGAAGATTTTCACGAACCAACTGCAGGGTTTTGCCCAGGGAGCCACCCATCATGTAACGTGTATGCTACAGCATGGCAGCATGAGTTGCCTGCGCACCATGTGGCTCCCAAGGTAAAGAGACATGTGAGTTACATATGCTTCATGAGGCCCTGGGATCAAAACTAGCGTGAGTTAAATACAACTCACATGGCAGTTAATGTGTTAATCATCACATAACTCTGTCTACTTTCTTCTACTGACTAAATTGGATCCTTTTTGATTTAGCACCAGGTGTCTTATCAATATAAAATAAACATACAGGGCAGTCCCCAGTTCTGCACTTAAATGGATCCACTTTTTATACTAACTGTAAAGCTGGAATTCCCAGTCTTTATACCATGTGTTTGTTTTTGTAGACGCAGGGGGCACACCATGATGCTTGTTAGTTTCTCTCTCCATAATCACATTATTGACATGACATGCAGTCCTGTTAAAACTAGAACAAGGAGAGGGGAGGTGAAGAACTCAAACTCTTGTCTGGCACAGGAATGAACCACAGATTTTTCAGAGTGAGCTTTGCCTCGGAAAGCCATAATGCTGTGTTTTGGAATTTGGTCACCTCATCGTTTATCCTGATTGTTAAGCACGGGCCCGGACGGCATGTTAAGTCTTGGTTCAGCTGTATAATGAAGCAGTTGAGTTCTGCTTAGCATCACAGTGCCACCAGTTTCTAGAATTCACTTTGCAAAATCTGTATGAGATATCACGTGATGAATAATTAAAGTATTATCAGAGAATTTGTACTAATGGAATTTTTCTTTCTTAATTCCAACCAAAAATTAAAATCCTTCATTCTAATCTTAATAATTATAGAACACATGGTATATAGACACAGACATCATATGTTATGTGGACATCATTAACAATGTTCTCACTAAAGCTCATGAAATCAACATCCAGTCTAGGTTTTAGTCTGAGAGTTCCTGAAATAAAGCAGAAGAAAAAATCTTCCCTTTTCCTTAATCACAAGACAATGGCCCATAATCACTGTACTAAATTTGAAAACGAGATTTTACTTACAGTGGCATGAAGAAAGCAGGTGCTGCTAATAACCAGATGTTTCCAGAACTGAAAATTAGTTTAAGAGGATGCCAAAATTATCCATTTTGGCAGCTGAACTCCCCTAATACAGCCTACTTAGATTATGGAGGTCAGATAAGGGCACATCTTTAGAATAATTTACCTTACAAGTTGAATAGGTCATCAGGAAACTTTACTTCCAGCTCATGACTGGCCTTCTTAGGAAGGAAATAATATCTGTCCCAGATACCTGGTCCATTTGCTCCCCACTTTACGTGAGAGAATTCTGAGTGAGGTTAATAATAACTGTGTCTCGAGCAATGTGCAATCTTTAGTCACATGGTACCAAGATGAAAATCAGTCATAACATGGCTGTTTTGAAATTTTCAATATACAAATAAGTTAAAATGTAACTATTAGAAATGTCTAAAGAAAGCCCAATGCATAGACCATTTAATTTCTGTCTTTGAAAGTTAGAATATTCCATAACATTATTTTACTTACAACTAAAATTACCGGATCCAATTCTGGGATTTACAATTTCTGCCAATAAATTTTGGAGAAAAGTCTGGCTAGGCTTCCATTCCACCTAGACTAATATTCAAACTCTCAATACATAGGAGGAGGAAAGAAGAGAATGGAAAAAGAGACAGGCTTGCTAGTTTTAAAATACAATTCAACCTTCATCTATGTATCCATATATTTTTAGGTCAAAAATCCCCCAAATCAATACAGAAGTCTAAACCATCTTGTTTAAAAAGCCTACCTTCATCCAAGGAAGCATGAAAATAGATTTCCTAGTTGGTCTACAGGAGCATTACTTGCAAGTGAGAAGCCTGGGGTTGCTGTTTTCTTTCTAGCAGTGCCACACATCATTATCATATGATTAATCACTGCCGCCTTCTCCACTATTTCAGTCAGCTATGGCCAAAGAGCTATTTAGTGATTTTTTTTCAAAAAGAAACTGTCCATCATTTACATAACAAGTGGCCCAGCAGAAAACATGCAAATTGATGTTCAAAACCTGACAAAAGCGTATTGAACATCTTCTGGGTTGTATTTTGATGAAAAAAGTATTACTTGTTTACCAAATGGTATTCTTAGCAGCACAGGTTTTGAAAATATTTAATACACCGAATATTCTGACCCGACTGCCCCTAAGAAAAAACCAGAACAATACCAGTGACATTGATGGGAATAATGCAAGAAGAAATCACTTGGGCATCTTGTTTCATCTTCTCCTCTGGCGTCGGGAGAGGTAGTGCTTTGCTCCAGTTGGTCTGCTTGTCCAGTGTAGAGGGGATATTGTGTATTGGGTTTTTTGGCCTCTGCCCTAACATCACATCTGTATCTTCGTCCTCTGGAGGATGGGACTGCAAACGAAGTACAATCAGATTCAGCCATCACAGTTTATACATAAGCACACATATAAGGAATTTCATAGTTTAGATAAGAAAAAATGAGGTCAGAAATAAGCTTTTAGGACAAAGGAAGAATTCTTAGAAGTAGTTAGTAAGCACAACTAATTGAAAGTATTATTTCAATAGTCAAGTGACACAAAAGGAAAAAATGGGCTAAATACCATGCTTTTCAGGTTAAATGGAATTAAGAGGAGAGACAAGGTAGCCAGAAATCCCCAAACTTCAACTGAAGAAAACTGTTTGTGTCTAATCCAGTGAAAGGTAGATGCACTTTCAAGCTATCTCGCCATAAATTCCTATCAAAGGTTTTGAGAGCTCTAGATGACTAGGATCAAAGGAAGATGAGGCATTAGATGCCTATAAGGTTCAGTAAAAGTGCCAGAAAACCTGGGGTCAGGCGATATTCCAGAACATATCACCTGAAGAACAAGCCAACCTACTGAGAGGTCACATTAAAGCACAAGGAGTTAATTTCACTGTAGGACTACAGCATTTGTGAATACATTTTAAAAACTCAGTTTCATAAACTCTGTATGCACATGGAAAAGCAAAGTAAAGAATTTCCCCCTACAAACTATAGTGGAAATACAAATGCTGTTACTGGGGGGAAAGATTCAAGTGGGTTTCTTTTTCAGATGTGGAAGGATAAAACAGTCCTAGTTTATTTTCTTTCAGCTTTGCGGTCAGAAACTTTTCCTCCAGCTGTGTAGTTAGAAGCTTTGATTTCTATATGATATTTGAAAATTCTCCATCCAAACCTTTGATAAATATTCATATTCTCTAATTTTTATTTCAGGGTTGGGCTCCTAGTCCAAATTATTAAAAAGGCTCAATCCCAGTTTTGATTTCAGTGTTGGGTTTCTAAACCAGATTATTGAAAGACCCAGTTTTCACCACTGAACCTAGTTTTGTTTCTCTATACAACTTGGAGGAAAGTGGGTATCTGTATAAAATAAATATTTTTTCCTCTTATTCCAGTGAGATTTTAACAATATTCTGTCCTAAAATTAGGATCATTTAAACAAAAATTTCTTGTCCTCACATTTGGAAACATCATGCCCTATTGACTCAGAAGATTTCACCTATTGTCAAATGAACTGTTCTCAAGTCCCCTTAAAGAGCAGATTCCAGAGCCACTTGTTTAAACTAACCCCAGCATTCACTTACCTTGTCAGAGATTTCTGCAAAGCCCCCCAACACACCCAACAGGATATGATTCCCCCACTTGGGAAAAATGTGTTCGCCATGAGCGTTTTAGTAAAATATTGCAACCTTCTTTCTGTCTTCAGCTTTTGTGCAGATTCCCAGCGAAGCGAATAGCTCAAATAAAGTTCGAGCACAAAAGACTTTGTTTCCTAGGTAACTTCCAAAAAGAAAAAAAAAAGTTTGGTGCATGCAAAGAGAGAGAGAGAGAGGGAGAGAGAGAGAAAGAGAGAGAGAGAAAAACCCTCACCACCAGAGAGGCCACATTTTGTAGGCGATTCCTTCCTTGAATAACAATGGACTGGGAAACAACGAAAGACAGTGACCTGACTACAGGCTCTGACCAGCAGCCAAAAGCACTTTTTATTTAATGGTGACAGGGACAATTGGCTGCCAGAGAATCCTTTTGTCCTGTTCTCTTTTTTGATTTGAGAAGCTGAACCTTTACAGTTCTGATAAATATAGGGCAAGTTGGAATTTCTTTCCTCTGGACTACAAAGTCCAAGAGCAGTGTTAGGTGATGCCAGTGCTGAACAGAGCCTCCCCTGCAGCAGGCAGTGGGGCAGGGAGTACATGGGGAAAAAAGCCAACCGCGTGGCCGCCTGAGTTATATTTCCTTTAATTCAAGTTAGGAAAATACCACTCTTTAAATTGATTTAAAAGAAAAACTGTTAGTTAGAAACAAGAAAGTTCGCAATAAAGTTAAAAGAGCAAAGAAAGGAAGAGTGTCTAGAGAGAGCAGGATAGGGCTGTGAAGGAATGTTCTCAGAACCAATACCTTTCTACTCCATGGGGTCATGTGGCAACACTCAGTGGGGGAGGGCGAACGGGTGCTGTTAAACTATGAACATGAAATGCAAAAAAAGAAAAAATTAAAAATGTGCACACAACACACAGTGTACCCTGGTTAGGCCAAATCTATGACAGTAATGAATGAATATACTGGGCCAACTCCCTTCTTTCCTCTCCCTCCCTCCCTCCCTCCCTTCCTTCCTTCCTTCAAAGTCTTTATTTTTTGAGAGGTATCGTACGTAGAGGTTAAGAGCACAGACTGTGGAGCTAGGCTGAGTTCAAATCCTGGCTCTCCCGCTTATTTTCAGTGTGGCCAGGGGCAATTCCTCAACCTCTCTAAGATCAGCTTCCTCATCTGTACTAAGACAGGGGAATAACAGCATCTACCCTCCAGAGCTATTCTGAGGATTAAACGAGTAAATATATGTCATATACTTAGAAGAATCCTGGTGCTTAATGAGCTCTATATGTTAGTGTCAGCTACCACTACAACTATTATTATTATTATTATCCTTACCTTGTAGCTGTGAAATATCTGTGAAAATGTCTTTACAAATAACTTTCTTATCTTTTAGGTCCCAACTCCATTTGCTAATTTGAGAAAGACTGCTTTCCTTAAAGTGATTTTATTTTCCTGGGAACTACTTGGAAGAAAATGTTCTATGTATAATTTCCTACACTGCTCAGGAGTTGCTTCTTCCTCATATTCATAGACTACATTTGAAGACAGGGCCAGTTTCATGAGTGTGTGACCTGTGCAGTCCCACAAGGCCTCCACACTCAGAAGACCCCCACACTTGTGTTCATGCTGTGCTGTCATTGTCTTGAAATTCTTAATTTTTGAGTAAGGAGCTCTGCATTTTCATTTTGCACTGGGCTCTACAAATTATGTAGCCAGTCCTGTTTGGAGAATAATCTGGTAACCTGAATTCCCTTTCAGGATCTACTGAGAAGTACATTGAAACTCGTTTAAACTCTAAACCGTAGCTGCTTTGGATTCAGTTATGCTTCTATATAGCTTTTACTCTACAGCATGGCTTTAAAGTAACATGAATTATCCCTGAATGTGTCTTTGTCATCTATTAGGTTGTGAATTCCTAGAGGTTAGGAGCCATATTTAATTTTCCTTTCAGTCTTGCATGATGCCAGCAAAGTGCTTCCCCCATTGTAAGAGCTCAACAAAGTATTTGTGCACTTGGATAATACCAGCTCTGTGTGTTTCAACAGTGATGGCAAACCAAATAAAGTAAGGGCGTGCTCAAGATCTCAGGAGGAAGCAGATACCACAGAATTCAAGGGATTTACCGTCTTAGAGCAAATAAGTGAAAACGAATATAGGAAACAACCAGCAACCCTTGGTTCCGTCAGAGGCTCAGTAAGGATGGATGCTGGGCCTAGTTATTCTTAAGCCTATGGCAGACATGCTTTTAGTTGGGGAACTTTCAAGGTCTAATTTTATTCTAAGTTTCAAAGTTTTAACTGACAGCGTTGCTCATTAACTTTTAAACAGAGCAAATGTCATCTCCTCAGGCCCAGTCAACTTTGATCTAGAACTTATCTAAGACTAATGATTTTGTAGGGTCTATGGTTTCCTCACTGAAAGTGGCCATTCTGACAGATGTGGTGTATGTGGCCTGAGTTCAGACACTAACCTGGCTGTCTGCTAAGAATCAGTCACAGATAATGATGTGGAGGTCTCAAGACACTGGGGTGTGTAAACTAGAGAGAAAACTTGTGGAAGTAGGAAAACAGGAGCCTGAAAGCAAAGCCTACTTGGACAAGGAACCTGCTTCAAAGAAACCAAAGGCTTTGGTGTCTCATGAAAGGATTTTCAAGAAACTACACAGCCAGAAACTGCAGGTCAGAAAACATATTAATGATATTAATATAAATATATAAATTTTGGTAGTTTGTCTTAAATCTCCTAAGTTAGCTCTCCTGTTGAATATTCTTTCCAGGAGTGAGGGGTGAGGGGTGGATTTGATGTTTTTTTGGTGACAGAATCTCTCCCTGTTGCCCAGGCTGGAGTGCAGTGGCGTCATCATAGCTCATTGCAACCTCTAACTCCTGAGCTCAAGCAATCCTCCTCCCTCAGCCTCTTGAGTAGCTGGGACCATAAGCACGTGCCACCAAGCTTGGCTAATTTTATTTATTTTTTTGTAGAGACGGGGGAAGGGGGAAGTTTCACTATTGCCAGGGCTGGTCTCGAACTCCTGGCCTCAAGTGATCTCTTCACCTTCCAAAGTGCTAGTATTACAGGAGTGAGCCACCGTGCCCGGCCGAGGAGTAGATTTTATTTTTCATCTGCTTGAGAAACCCACCCACCCCATTAAATAAGCACAAGGTAACACCTGGCAATGACTAAGGACAGCAAGTCCAGAGAGAATGCAGACTGTTCAGTTTTGGTCACTATGATAAAGTCAAGGTCTCCCTGGGTTATACTCCACAGCAGATTCCTGTTCAGTGAATCAGCTTCTCTACTATTTTGATAGTAGCTCCATCCTCCAGCTTATGAGGGCTGAAACTGGGTACTGTTGAGCTTGGGTATGGAAGGATTATGTTCTTTGGTTCTTCCACCTAGACACAAGCACTAGGGCCCCTGCAGATGGTCTGTAGATTTAGAGTATTTAAGTTTATAATATTAAAATGGGCTATGGTTTTATTTCAACCACAAATTAGTATCTGCCTTAGTGTAGTGTTTAAAGTGTCCTCTTTCCTGGGTGTTTGGTCAAAGGAAGTAAAATTGTTCTGATTATTTCTGATTAGATTTTTATATGATGAATGCAATAATCAGTTCATAGGATATTTTTTCTAAATCATCTAAGAAATAAAACTGCAAGAGAACTGCTACCTCAGGGCATCTCTGCATGGCCCAGCATGCCACTCCTTAATGGGTGCTGGTGAATAAGGTTAGGAAAAGCTGGATGCTGATCAAACTTGTAGAATAACTAAATTATTCTTTAACAGCTCTCTTTAAAGGAATCCTATTGCTTATTCAGAGAAAGACTAACCATTTCTTGTTCATAACTCTATTCTTACTGCTTCAGTAGTGCTCAATAAATATTTGTTGTGCTGCTGGCACCCCCACGTGCCTGGCATAAACAAATAAAAATCGTCTCCTAGAGAAATAAATATTTCTACTCACATATAATTTTTCAGCACAACATCCAGTACAAAGTCAGATATAACAAAGTATAAGAAGAGATAAGACAGCATGAGCAAGAAGCATCCAAAACAACAGATAATAGAAGCAGACCCACAGGGACTCCTGATTTTTGAATCATCACTCAGTATAGGAACGGCAGTGAACAACCTTGGCTTTCCCAGAATAAGTGTGTTAGGAGGATTGTTAGGCTATCACTCATTCATTCACTCAAGAGTATTTCTTTGCTGAGGGTCAAAATCAGCCCCAGTGGAAACAAACTGTCAGATTAAAAACAAAAATAATTTCTCCTTCATGGGTGTATGTGTGTTCACTTTAAAATTCTTTCAACTTCTCTGTACTTTGGATATTTTTCATAATAAAATGTTGGAGAAAAATGCAAAAAAAGAAGAATTTCTTTTTCCTTTTTGAGGCTCCCATTCATTCTGGCCCTTCTAGCACTGATTTTGAGAGTCCTCAGACTCCAGGTTGCAACATTTTAGAATCAGCTACTACCAGCCATGCCCATCTTGTCCCTGACGAAAGATACTTCTTTGATGCCTTCACTCCATTTCTGTCACTGAGGCCTCATCACATTCTTTCCCCAGCTCTTCATGAGATCGCATCAACAAAAGCCTGTGTTATACTTCTGACCAGTGTTCAGAAAAAGAAATAACAAACATTATACTCAAAAGCAGGCAAAGGAATTTCTTTGGTAAATAATGAAAGAATATTTTTTAAACTCCAATCTTTCTTGTGGTGTGTGTGTGACAAAAGTTCATTTCTACACTTTTGTGGCTGTGAATAAGCATTTCTCCAAAGATTTCAGGATTTCTTCCCATCTTTCTCTTACTACCAGAAGCAAACATAATCCCTCCATTCCATATTCTACTTTCTTTTGGGTTTTATTTTATATGCTGATGGGGGCTTATTTTGCTTCAAAACTTTCCAAAAGACATCTGTTAAAATGTGGGTATTCCAGCAGGAAATGTTTTGAAAAAATTGGCTTTGGTTTGTGATCTAACTGATACCACATGGCACTTCAAGCAGTTGACTTTCAGAGCTGATTTATTGCTATCATCCTGTCTTAAACCTGAGAAATAGTTACTGGAGACTGGATGTTGTGTTATATTTGAAAACACGCATAGAGCCTTAGAGCGAAGATGTCCATTGCAAGCCACCCTGGGTTTCTAGTGAGGTGATGTGGGCTCTTATTGTCACTCCACCACAGGGCTTGTTTGTCCTTAGACCAAGTCCCTGCATTTGTGCACAGACTGTGGCCTGTCTGTGAGATGGAGGAGACCCTGTGTGCCTCAGATTTTCCTGGGCAGGAGTGTGTGTGGAGGTGTTGTACATAAATTTGAACTGCTTTGATCTTTCTCAAAGGCTTAAAGAAGTCTGGCAATGCTTTCTTCACATGTCACTCTTGTTGCTACAGTTACATAGCACTTTTATTCCCTTGAGATGGTCTCCAGGTTTCCCACTGGTTGGCACTGTGCTCTTATCTTCCAAATATGTTTAATAACATCATTTTTAATTCTTCCTGTGCTTCTCCTCTTCCCCTTTCCTCAACCCCAACATTTATCAAGGTGAACAACCATGAAAAAAACAGAATGGTGAGGCAGGTGGAAGTTTAGGGGCATCCTGTGCTTTTTCTGTGCTAAACCTTCTTCCCTTTCCAGGTTTGTCCTTTGTCGCCACTCTCTCCCCGGCAGTCAGGGCCTTCATGCTTCTCCAAAGGACCTGAATGCAGCACCCGCCTGGCACGCCATCCCCAAGCCCAAGTGCCCAAACCCTTCACGCTGCACTCCTAGCCAGCTGTGAGGCTAGAAAGAAGCCCACAAATGCACCCTTATTAAGGTGCTGAGAACTCCTTGTGAAAAACCCAAGGAAATAAATCATGGCAGCAGAATTCTGGATGATGGTTGTGGGCTGGGGAGGGAGATATTTGGGAACAGGTACCCACTAAGTTCTTCTTTTAATCACTTCATACATTAATATCTATTTAAAACACCAAAAAACATAAATATGCAGGCCTGGGGAAAATCCTCTTATCATTCATAAGTCTAATTTTCCAAATCATACCTTTATTTCCTTTCCCTGACAGATATAGCCACCACCACCTCCTCAATTCTCCTGAGAGACACTTTACAAAAGAAAATATACAAAAGGCCAGTGTGCATATACGAAGGTGCTGAACATCATTACTCATCATAAAAATTCAAATGAAAACCACAGTGATATGCTACTGTATACTAGTGGGGCTAAGATTAAAAAGATTAAAAGATACCTACTGTTGGCAAAGATGTGGAGCAACTGGAACGCTCATAAATTGCTGGTGGGAATATAAAATGGTGTAGCTTTGGAGACTATTTGGCAGTATCTAATAAACTGAAATACATGTCTACCCTTTAATTCCCTCTTAGGTATATGGAGTTAATAAAAATGAGTATGTCCACAAAAAGCCTTGCACAAAAATATTTATAGCAGGTTTATTCATAAAAGCCAAAAATAAACAAACCTCACAACTAGAAACAATCCAAAGATCTACCAGCAGCAGAATGGATAAACAGATTGTGGAATATAGTATTCACACAATGGAATACTACCTGGTAATAAAAAAGAACACACAATATTAATCTCGAAAAAGTATGTGGAGCAAAAGAAGCCAGATGCAAGAGAGTAAGTGCTCCTTCATTTATAAATTCCATCCTGTTGGTAGATGTTTTGGGTGTGAGGTCCACCCCTAGTGAGCAAAGCTTAAACGGCAATGACAATGGTGCAGTTTTCACCCAAAGAGAGGCTTTCTGCAAGGGAGCATGTGACTGCAAAGCATAGCTCTCTCCTTTTGATCTCAGCTGGAACAGAACAAAATTTCTTAGGGTAATGGAATGCAAAATAATTTTATGTATTTTAAAGTTCAGGAACACTATTTAATCACATCCTATTAATGAAGCATGTTAAACATGCAGAGCATAACAAAATTATATTTTTAGGCATTTGCAGAAAGTAGTCCCCACATGAATGGAAAAGAAGGTCACAGGGAGCCCAGGATGGAGAACACTTCCTGCTGACTGGTCAGCACAGTCATTTATTCCAAGGAATTGCTCTATACTGTTAAGAAGAACACAAAACAGGGCCCACTGGACCATGATCACTGTGATATTGATGCCAGTAAGGATCTTATTCATCCCCTGTGGCCAGCTTTGCCAATTAGTGGAGCCACTGCCAAGGGCCACTCAGCTCCATCAACCCTCAAAGGTTGCTAGCACCAAATAAAAGACACGAGTGAGGAAAAGACAGGCCAGACTTTGAAGTGCAGGGAATGAAAGAGTCTTTGAACTGCTACAAACAGCACAAATACCCTCACCCAAATTAGAGGAACTGGCAGTGTGAGTCAACAGAATAGCCCAGAAGTGAGGGGAGCATTCCTCCATCACCCTCAGCTGGGTGTGTGGTCGCTGAAGAGATGTTGCACACTCGGTCTCACTCCAAGTGAACCTTTGCACTGGTAACTCAGGCCAGATGTAGCAAAAGCTTGGCAGGGTCATACTTGACTTCACTGTAACGTATTTTTAAAAAGTAAAAATGATAAGACCTCCTCACACACGAGCCATGCATATTCTGCCTCTACTGTTTTGACTTTTTTTTTGAGTATAGCTTTATTAATGTTATCACGTGTATAGACTCATGTAACCACTACCACAATAAGGATACAGAACTGTTCTATTACCCCCCAAAACTCCCCTGTGCTATCCATTTATAGTCACCGCCTCTCCCCACACCTAACCCCTGGTAGCCACTAATCTGTTTTCCATCACTATGGTTTTGTCTTTTTGAAAATGTCATATGAATGAAATTATACACTAGGTAACCTTTTGAGACTGGCTTCTTTCACCCAGAATAATGCCTTTGAGATCCATCCAAGTTGTTGTGTGTATCAATAATTCATTCCTTTTTATTGTGAGTAGTATTCCATTGTCTGCCTATATTTTGAACAGTGAAAAAGTCTCAGGCATGCAAGAGAATGTCAACCTGAGAATATTCCATAATGATGTGTACAGACAAGTAATTTTATTGACTGTTCCACAGACAGGCTAATATTTAAAAGAAAAAGAAAGAATTCCAAAACTCAACTCTGCAACAAGGACTTTTCTTGATTTCTCACAATATTTTATATGAACCAGACTCAGTGGCTAATGCTTTCATTAGCTATCGTGCTGGTTATTAAGCTATCATCTCTTAGCTCTGAACCTATTCTTCTGTACTCTGCTCTTTGGTGATGGGACTCTGCATACAACATTTTTTCCTTGCCAGCTGCTCCCTGTTAGGTTCTGCCCGTGGGGGTGCAAGAGGGAGACTAGAAGGCTGGAAGAGGAAGGGACTTCTTGGCACTCACTGTTCCTGTTAGCATCATCCCAGCAGTGGTCCTTTGCCCCAGCCGTGGCAGTTGGTTTCAGCTCTCATCTGTTTCCACACTCCCAGAACCAGCCTCATCTGCCCCCTCAGAGTTACTAGTCAGACCCAGTCACCCAGTGCCCCTTTCTCAGAGGTCTAGATCCCAGCTCTGTGTGGTCCTTCTTCTGAGTTCCTGATGCATTAGCACCTGTCAGGCAGCACCCCCTGCTCAGAGGTCTGGGTCCCAGCTCCTCCTGGGCTTCTGAGCTTCAGAGCTCCTGAGGCCCCAGCACCAGCCAGGCCATGGCCCCTCTCCAGAGTTCTGGGTTCTAGTACTGCAGAGCAGAGCTGCTCCAATAACTCCAGCCCCTGCCTTCTGTTCCCCTAGCCTTGGGAATGTTAGCCACTTGCTGCTGTTGCTATCTCAGTGTCACCTCAGTTTCCCATTTGCCTTGTCAGTCTTATAATAACATCCCTGTATTAAATCCTCTCTGTTAAAATAGTTGGTGAGGTTTCTGTTCTCCTGACTGGACCCTGACTGATAAAGCACATGGTACCAGGCTTTCACCCTCCGGCTTGCATGTGCCTAAGGCATCAAAAGTCCTTGCTACTTCCTGTTCCTGAGTCCAGTCAGGAAAACATGAACCAGTGTGATGAGGGCTGTCAAGACGATAATGATCTCTAAAGCTTATGTTGTGGCAGAGAAGAGAGCTGACATAGTCTCAAAAGCAAACTGCTTCTGGTGATCCTTGAAAATGGGTATGAGGGAAAAAGAAATTGCTCTGGTCAATAGCTATATCATTCCACATGCCAGGAGCTGTGCTGATTTACTTCAAGCAAAATACCACATGGGAACAGCAGGTCCAGTTATAAACCACCAGCTATTTATAGCCCATCTCCAAGATCCATCTCCCTTCTTCAAAGACCAAACAGGTGAGTTAAACGGGAAGTGTAATAGGGCATCACCACTTCTGCAATCTTCTGTTTGAGACTAACATCAAGTTCTTTTCTTACTGCACCAAAAAGGAATCTCTAGAGATTGAGGAAATGAAATATTTTCATAAAGCACAGCTCCTTCTGATCATTGTTATTTCTGTGTTCAAAACCCTTCAATAACTGGCTAGGCTTATGGGATAAAGTCAAACCTTTTAGCCTGACATTCAAGATCCTTCAAGATCTGGCCTATTGAAGTATTACAGCCAGTGCCTTCCATTCACACACCCCTTTTGGCACCAGCCAAAGCAAAGTATTTATACACAAAGTATGTGTACACACTCCACCTTCTCCTGCCTCTTGGAGTTTCCTCAGCTTATAATCTTTTTCCTCCCAGTGTTTAGATCAAAATTCTACCCCATCCTCCAGGGCTTTCTCAAATTCAGCCTTTTCCATGAAGTTTAATCCTGCCACCTTACCCCACCCCAACACCACACACCAGTTAGGTATTAACACCTTATAGTCAAGACAACATAATTGCCTCTAGCATCCATATACTCTGGATGGCATAGATTATGTCTCACTCATTTTTGTATCCTTGTAGTACTATGGTTAATAATCATAGGTGTTCAGTTAGTTTTTTCAAAATGAAGGAATAAATGAGAAGCCACAATGGGAGAGAAGGTATTCCATGTGGAGATACTGTTTTGAGAGTGCAGGATGTTTTCTGAAGAAGCATTTATAGTTTGGTTTGGCTGAGGTCTACGGTCTGTGCAAAGAATTTGTGGGAAATCATCTGGAAAGGTAAGTTAGGATTCAATTGTAAAGAATATGGAGACTTGGGCTAAGGATTTGAACTTATTTCTTTAGGGAGAATGTAGGAATTGAAGATTTGGGGTTAGGGAAGAATTTGTATGTCAAAGATTCTCATAGCAAGGTTAGAATTTTTCTTAACTGGTTTAGAGGAGCAAATTATCTGAGATAAAGAGAAACATCTAAACTGAAGCAAAAGAGAATTAATTTGGAATAGAACCATTTTAGACAGAAGGTCATAAAACAACAGAATACCTTTGAAGGAGGTTGCAAAACTATGGAAATAGTTTATAGAAGTAAAATGGACTTGTCTAGGACACCGTGGATATGTGTAACTCTTTTATGGCAAAGAAAAGGCTTGCTCAGCATTTCTCAATCCCAATTCTATCATGAGCCAATAGAATACCGAAACTCTCCAATAGGAACCCATGGAGAAAGGGAAGGATGGGAGAGGATGGATAAAAGAAGACAGATCTGGGGAGGGAAAGAGAGTGAGGCAGTGAGAAGGTCTTTATCTCATGGCTGGTCAAGTCCAAGACTACTGAAATGTCCCTGCTGCCAGCTCTAGTCTTTGATCTTCTCTCCCGGCTCAGAACTCCATTCTCAGTCTTCTAATTCCTTTGTAAGCTAGTTTGGTTTTTCTCAGAAGCTGCTTTCTCATGAGACCCATTTTTTTCTTCTTGATAGAAAATGAAAGAGTAAACATAGTCATTGGTTATAGCTCTGGACTATGACTAAGAAGGTCTGAGTCCTAGTTTGAGTGATTTCCTCCATTTACTTCCGAATAAGGCAGTTGGAATTCCCCCTGCCCTTCAAAGGCACCTCCTTGGTAAGAAGAAAAGTGTGATTGGACATCAGTTTTTTATTTTAAAATCCCTGGATGCCACAGTGTGATAAGTTGAAAACCATTATCAGGCTATGAAATGACAAAGAATCCCTGATATTCTTTTCCTGGCTAATTTTATCAGGTCTGGCAAAGAGTATAACTGGCAATATGTGGGAAAGAATTCACTGTTGATCCTGATGATAAGGATTTAGGTCTCATTGTTCCTGGGGAACCTAATCAACTTTTGCCATAGGGGTTCCCTCTCATGCCAAGCATCTTCATCCATGGCCATAGAGATCATCAGACATCCCCATCCCTGGATCACTCTGATGGGGCTTGGAGAGGAAAACTTGGTGAGATTGCTGGAGTTTCACCACATTTGAGGATGAGTGACCTCTTTGCCTATCTGTCTAGATAGCACAGTCTAAGAAGGGACTTAGGCTTCAAGGGTTCCTATGGACCCTACTGCAGGCTGAAAGCAGAAACAGGAGATGTTTCAACTCAAGTGCCACCCCTGATGAGTAGCAGCTGTGTGGACTCAGTGGAAAAGAGTACTGTAATCGAATAGGAATGTCTGCCTTAGGCTTGCAAAGGGGAAGAGCAGGTGCATGTCCCAAGTATTTGCAGATCTGGCTCTGGACCGAGGGATATGACTGATGAGAACAGATGAGCTGAACATTCCGTTTAGCAGGGGATGAGGGTGAACTGCTAGGGAAGACTGACTCCATACTCTGAAATGGGAATCTATGCCTGTGACAGCATGCTTAGAGCCAAAGTGCCCAATACCACGATGACTTTTAATCATCTTTGATCAGATTCTCTGTGGTCTCCTAGATTTTGCTATATAAACTAAAGTTATGAACTAAGCATTTCCTGGTTGAACTTATCTTCCCCTGAAGCCATGTATCCATCGTAGGCACTGGGGGCATAAGTGCCAACCAAGAAACTGTGAAATATCCATGGCTAACATATTCTGTGTGTGTGTGTGTATGGGGGGGTATACACTTTCTATTTTGAAATAACGTTAGACCTACTGAAAAGTTGTAAAAATAGTACAGCATTCTCATTACTCTTTACCCAGCTTTTCCTAATGTTAACAGCTTACATAGCCATGGCACATTTATTGAAACCAGGACATCAGCATTGATAAATACTATTAACTAATCTATTTACCTTATTTGAATGTTGCCAGTTTTCCCATTGATGTCACTTTTCTCATCCAAGATCCAGTCTAGGATCGCACATAGCATTTAGTTGTCAAATCTCCTTAGTTCCCTTCAATTTTTGATAGTTTCTTGGTCTTTATCTTTCATGGCCTTGACACTTTTGAAGAGTCCTGGTCAATTATTTTAAAGAATGTCCTTCAATTGGGGTTTGTCAGATGCTTCCTTATGATTAGATTGAGGTGGCTCAAAGTGTCCCAGATTTGGCCATTAGGAGTTCCTTCAAGTTGGCTCCTATGCCCTTTTGACATGCCCCCCACCCATTATTTTTTGAGCACTTTCTTACTTTCTGCCACCACAAAGTAGTCCAGGTTTATCTTGTGTTTTCCCTGACGCAGCCCTAGAATAAATCTTTTCTCCAAGGAGCCCTTTCATTAAAGAATGGCATTTAGAAACAAGATTTGGGCACTAGATGTGCTCAATGTTACCAGTGTCATTACTTCTGAGGCCCTCTCAGATGACAGAGCTAAGAAATATATGTATACTCGTACATGTACATACACACATGTTTATTTTATATCTGCCTATCTGCATATATATGTATACATATGTGAGAGTGTGTGCACATTTATACTGACACTTTAGATTCTAATCAAACACCATAGGGCTTATTCTAGACTTCTCTCTTTCCTTATTTGTATCTCTTTCCTCCAATAGTGAGAGACCTGGCTGTCATTATCCATAATATATTTATTTATTTGCTCATTCTTGGTATATATACTGAGTAGTTTCAGAATTGCTAACTCATTCCCTTGCAAAAAATAAAGTTACTAACTAGAGTATAATATTTTTTCACAATTCTTTTTGGCTTTTGCTTTACATTGTTGCTTCTGGCAGGGTCGCTCCCAGAGGAGCTCCTGGCTCAGGGATGGGGTCTCAGGCCTCTGTGTTACTGTGGAATGAAGAGCTTGAGGTGATCAAGGAGACCGGCTTTTCTCATAGTCATACCGCCCACCTCTACAGCTGGTTCACCAGCCTGGATAAAGGAGAGAATTGGATTCTCAGCTGGGAAGATTTCCAGCGGATTCCAGAACTTGCCATCAACCGGCTGAGGGACCAGATCACCAGTGCCTTCTTTCCAGATGGGGAGGACCAGGTGAACTTCCATGGATTCGTAAGAACCTTGGTTCATTTCTGAACAAATGATGATGATGAAAAGAGCAAAGATGGGAATGGACCAGAACCACTGAACAACCAAAGCAACAAACTGCACTTTGCTTTTCGACAATATGATTTGGATAAAGATGCCATGATTTCCTGCAGTGAACTGTTACAGGTGCTTCTCATGACAGTCAGAGTGAATATCTCTGGGATGTTGTTTCCCCAGGAGCTTTTCAGAAACTAACACTTCTCTCAGAAAAATGTGACCATCTCTTGGTCCCTTGCATTCCACTCTGTCATCAAAGGACTGTTTGATGGAGATGCTCTTCTTGAAGGGTGAGAGGTGTCGAGCCAAGTGTTCCAGGTGGCTTGCCCAGGTTGCTCTGCCTCTGGCCTGTGATTCTCAACAGACATACCTACATGGCTACTCTTGTTAGTGCAGTGTTGATTCTTCAGAAAATAGCCATATGCTTGCAGGTTTTCTTAGTTTGGGGGCACCATTGCCACCAGACTACCCTGACAATATGTTTGGGGAGTTTCTCATGGCTTTTTGAACAAGGAGGCTGGGCACCCTATTAAGCCTCCTGCATTTGCAGCTCCACACCATCATTTGTGCCTCCATGTTGTGTGCACTGGAGTGCTTTTCACTTTTCCAAGCAGAGAGATTACTGTTAAGGAAGTGCCTAATTGATCCTGTATGAGATTTAAAGATTGTCCTCAGTATCTTGAAGGTTTTTATACTTGGCAAATGATTATGCTAGAAGCTACAGTCAGCTCCTAATGGAGGTCCAAAGCATCGAATGTATTGTGGCATTAGCTGCCTGGTGACAGTGGCTTTCTAGCTCCTTGTGTAGACCACTGTTAATCCCTTAGAAACGTGGAATCTGTCATTGATGGCACAACCTGAGGTAGAATGATAGGCCTTTGAGCAAGCCGGAGCAGCTTCTTTGCCAGAGTCAGCTTAGTTCGGACCTATTGCATCAGGCTTTTGTCATCCTAATGTCTGTCTGTGTAAGTCTCTTCATTCATAAATCTGCCCTTGGCTGACTTTCTCTGACTCATTGCTTACTTGCTTCCTTGCTTAGGAAGGAAAATGTACATACAATTCTTTAGGAAGGGAATACCACTTTAAAGGATGGGGAAGGGGTGGGGAACTGGGGAGTGGCCAGGTGGGATGATTCAAGTATAGATGAATGAGGAATTGTTTTTAAAGTATCCTTCTGACTTTATGATCGAGTGGTATAATATATGAATGGTATAAAAGGGAAGAATTTTCTGATAGTCATCTGTTATGTACCTCAGAGGCTGTTGGACTTGCATATTTAAAGTTCCTAAGTGTATATGGCTTTCCCCCTTTTGGCTGTATAGCAAATCCACACCGGTGCCTTATTGTTCCCTTTAAAATGATATTCATCGATCCATCAATAAATATATGTGCTTAGAACAAAACCAAACAAAAATACTGTTTTCCAAAGTTACTAAGGTTAGCTATTTTCTTCCCCACCTCTCTCAGGGTGGTCGTTACTTATTTGTAATACAGTTAGGTTTATCTGGTACTGTTTGATTTCCATTTGCAATCCTCCTCACATTCTGGTTGCTGTTAATTATTTCTTTAGGCAGGGATATGTGAAACAGTACCTGGGCTTTAAGAGTCTGAGCTACACAAAAATATCCTCAGAGAAACACCACTCCCCCGACCCCTCTCCCTCCCTCCCACTCCCTTGTTCTCTCTAACCCACTCCCTCCCACCCACTGCAGGTAAACCGATCTCATTAATTTCTGGTTTATCCTTCCTGTATAGTCAGTTTTGCTATAATGCTTGTTTTGGAAACTTGAGTTTGTTCCAGTGTGATTGATATCTTAGGATAATGATTTGAGCAAAATGCGACTTTCATGTTTGCTTATGCACGATTTCATATGTGAGAAACTCAAGGTGAACACAGCAACTGCACCCAGCTGAACTGAGCTGTGTAAGAGTATACAAAACACATATGCACCTCAAACACCTACTGGCTACCTCAGTTTCCCCCGTGCGTGAGAAGCCCGTCCACACCTGGTGTGATAACCTTCCCTCCGATTTCAGATAACCCTCCTTCCAGCCCTTCCCAGTACTCACACACTGCAGCCCTTCCAATGCCCACTCCACAACCAACTTCAGGGCTTTTTCTAGGTCAAGTGCCAATTTCTTGCAGTATTTATGTATTTCTTAACCATTTATTATGTGTAAAACTGTGCTACTCTTTTTTATTAGGTTCCTATCTGTGTGTGTGTGTGTGTGTGTGTGTGTGAGATGGAGGACGTTTTTGAGCATTGTACCCTTAACTCCATTTTCCCCATAAGCCCTTTGGTTTGTATTGTGCAATTTTGTATAGCATGGAGATTTTTAGGGATGCATACGTTGTGTTATAGCAGAATTGACTCTTTCATGCAAATAAGCAGATACTTGTGTATTTTCTTATATAGTCATGGATCACTTGTGATGAGGATACATTCTGAGAAATGCATCATTGTGCAAACATCCTAGAGTGTACTAACACAAACCTGGATGGTATAGCCTACTACACACCTAGGCTGTATGATACAGCCTATTGCTCCTAGGCTGCAAACCTGTACAGTATGTTACTGTACTGAATACTGTAGGCAATTGTAATACAATGGTAAGTATTTGTGTATTTAAACATATTTAAACACAAAAAAGGTATGGTAAAAATATGGTGTTATAATCTTATGGCACCACCGTGGTATATGTAATCTGTCACTGACAGAAATGTCATTATGCCATGTGTGACTGTATACCCTTCTTTCTAACATGAAGGGTATCACACTATAGACGCCCTTTTGGGTTTTGCCTTTTTCACTTGGACTATGTCCTGGAAATCACTCCTTATTAGTTCATAATGATCTTCCTCATTCTTTCAAAGCTGCATAGTACTCCATTATGTGGATGTCCTATAGTTTACACCATCACTCTCCTATGTAGCCATTTTGGTTGTTTCCAACATCTTGTAATTGTAAACAATGCTGCAATGAATAAGCCTTTTGTATTGTTGGAGGTGTGTCTTTGGTAGGATTGCTGGGGCAAAAGGTAAGTGCATATGTAGTTTGGTTAGATCCTGCCAAATCCCCCTCCACCTAGGCTGGACCAAGTTTGAATTTCCACCAGCAATGTATGAGAGTGCCTGTTTCCCTACAGTTTCCCCAACAGAATATATTGTCATATTGTTTAATTTTTGCCAATCTAATAGGTGATGAAGTTTATCTCAGTGTTTTTTGCATTTCTACTTATGAGTGAGTTGGAACAATTGTTCTTAAGTTTAAGAAACATTTTTTATATTTTTTCTGAATTGTCTGTTCACATCTTTTTCCCATTTTTTTCTTCCAGGTTTTTGCTCTTTTCTTTGTCCCTCAATTTTTAAGAGGTATTTATCCATTAGTGATATTAGCCCTTTTTCTGCTGCACACATATTAATATTCTTTATCCCAGTTTTTTGGTTGTCTTTTGACTTTGTTTATGGTGTTTGGGCATGCAAAAATATTTACTGTTTAAATTTATCAATCTTTTCTTTTATTGCCTCTGTATTTAGAAAGCTTTTTCCTGGACTGAGGTCAAAGAATAATTCACCCATATTTTGTACTTGTATGGTTTTGTTTTTTACGTGTAGGTCTCTGATCCATTTGGAGTTTACTGTTGTGTATGGTGGTGTGGATCTAATTAAATGATTCTCAACCAGGGGTGATTTTGTCCCCTCAGGAAACACTGGCAGTGTCTGGAGACATTTTGGGTTGTCACAAGTTGTGGGACGGGTGCTACTGGCATCTAGTGGGTAGAGGCCAAGGATTCTGGTAAACATTGCATAATGTGGATGGTCCCCATAGCAAACAATCATCTAACACAAAATGTCAATAGTGCTGGGGTTGAGAAACTGTGATCAAAATTATTTTTTTTTGCCAACTGGCTACCCAGCTGTTCTGACATTATTAAAAAAAACTCCATCTTTTGCCTCAATGATTTGTGATGTCACCTTTATCATAAGTTTGCATATATACTCTGGGTTATTTCTGGACTTTGTATTCTATTCTACTGGTATATTTGCCTATTCATGTGCTAGTACAACACTGCCAACTATAGGAGCTTTAAATATATTTTAATGTCTGGTAGGGCTAGTCACCTCCCATAGATTTCCTTTTTCAGTGTTTTCCTGGCTATTCTTGTATATTTGATTTTCCATAAGAATTTCATTGTCAGTGGGTCTAACTCCATAAAATAAAGTTTATTGGTATTTTTATTGAGATTGTGTTAAATTTATAAATTAACTTAGAGAGAACTAATTTGTTTATAATGTTGAATCATTCTATCCAAGAACAGGGGATATCTTTCCATTTGAGAAAGTCTAATTTTGTGTCTTTAAGGAGTGCTTTAAAGTTTTTCTCATATAGGTCTTATACATTTCTGATAAATTAATTCCTAAGTATTTAATCATCTTTGTTATTGCTGTAAATGGGGTTTTCTCTAACATTAGGTTTTCTATTTGGCTATCATTTGTGTAAATGAAGGGTATTGATTGTTGTGTGTTTATATCCTGCTACCTCACTGAATTCTTTTATTGCTTGAATTAGTTTTATCATTGATTCTTGAGGAATTTCCTGGTATACTATCATATCATCTTCAGATTGATATAGGTTTACTTCTTCTTTACCAATGACTCTAATTGATTTATCTTGTCTAATTGCATTGATTATCACTTCTAGTACAATACTAAATAGTAGGAAAGATAGTGAGCATTCTTGCCTGATTTTAGTAGAAATGTCTCTAGTGTTCCCCCATTAAGTAAGATACTGGCTTTTGTACTAAGGTATATATATATATTTCATCATGTTAATGAAGTATCACTCAATTCCTATTTTCTTGAGTCTTTTTATAAAAAATAGATATTGAATTTTGTTTAAGGCTTTGCCAGCATCCATGGAGATAATCATATGGGGTTTCCCCCCTTAGATCTATATATGTTGTATGATACTGCTAGACTTCCTAATATTGAACTAACTTTCCATTCCTGGAGTAAATCCCATTTAGTCATGGTATATTAATTTCTTAATGTGGTGTTATATTCTGTTTGCTAATGTTGAATTTAGTATTTTTGAATGAATAATCATGAATGATATTGGTCTGTAGTCTTCCTTCATTTTTTATGGACTGTCTTTATCAGATTTAGGTATCAATGTTATACTTGCTTCATAAAAGAAATAGAGAAGTTTTACTTCTTTTCAATGCTCTGAAACAATTTATAAAGGATTGAGAGTTTTTGGACTTAGAAGGTTTAGTAGAATTCCTCTAAGAAACCATCTGGGCCAGGTGCTTTTTAGTGGCATGGTTCCTTAATAACTTCTGGTTCTTCTATGGAAATCAGTTTATTTAAGCTTACTAACTCTAATTGGGTCAATTCTGGCAATCTTTATTCTTCTTGGAAGTTGTCCATTTCATCTAGGTTTTCAAATTTATTTGCATAGAGGTCTGCCAAGTAGTCTTTTATGATTTTTAAAATTTCTTTTGTTTCAATGGTATTTTTCCTGTCATTGCTTATTTTGTTTATTTGTGCTTTCTCCCTCTTTTCCTTGGTCATGTTTTTTCAAACAACCAGGATTTTAATTTATTAATTAGATCTACTATTTTTCTATTCTCTTCCTCATTAATTTCTACTTTTATCTTATTATTTCCTTCCTTGTGCTTCTTTTGTTGTTTTCTAGTTTTTTGAAAATTAATTTATTTTCATTTTATAATTTTTACTGATAAAAATGTTTACTGCTGTATATTTTTCTGATTGCTGCTTTAATATATTCATACAGTCTGTTATATAGTGTTTTCATTGTCATTATTTTTGAGAAATTGTATAATTTCAATTTGTATCCTTCCTTTCACCTAAAAATTGTTTAATAGAAGGTATCAGAATTTTCAGGTGGAGAGGGCTTTCTGGTTTTTGTTAGTAATCTTGAGTTTTATTGCATTGTGGTCAGAAAGTGTTGTTTGTAATATTTCTACTTTATGGAATTTATTGATACTTTTATGATCTAATTTATAATCAATTTTTGTGAATGTTCCATGGATTCGTTAGAAGGTATATTCTCTACTATCAGGATTTGGAGTTCTGTTGACAATGTTGTTTGGGTCTTCTATCTCCTTACTTATTTTTTGTCTACTTGATCTGTCTTGTACTGAGAGTGGTATATTAAAGTTTCCTATTACTAGTGTGTTTCTATTTTTACTTGTATCTCCTGTAGTTTTTGCATCATAAAGGTAGTTGCTGTGTTATTTGTTGCATAAATATATGTAAGTGTTATATTTTACTTGTGAATTGTGGCTTCTAGCATTAAAAGGGTCCTTCTTTGTCAAATTTAATGCTCTTTAGCATGAATTCTACTTTGTCTGATATTAGGATTGCCATCACTGCTTTCTTACTGTTTCTATTTCCATGTTATACCTTTGTCCATCCCTTTACACAGTCTTTCTGAATCACTTTGTTCTAGGTGTGTCTCATGTATACAGCATATAGTTGGGTCTTGCTTTGTGAGCCAAACTGAAAGTTCTTTTTCTTTTAATAAGCAAGTTAAGCTCATTCACATTTATTGATATGACTGAACACTGATATATTTTATAATATGTGTATTTTGTTATATTTGTTATGTTTCTCTTATAAGGTATGTCTTCTTTGCTCTTTAAATATAAAACCTTTTTTTGGTATTTAGAAATATTTGTATATTTTCTAGTAGTTATCTCTGTACTTGCACCATTTTAATGGACTTAGTCCTCTGTTTTATTTTAGCTTTTATAATCTGGTTCATCAGTTCTTATTGGTATCCTTTAACAGCCACCTATTGCCTAGACAATAATCAATGAACTTATTCTATTTTCTTCTTTACCTCTCCTTCCTCTCATTTTTTAGTTTTATCATTCTGAGTTGTCACAACATTTAATATTTGTACATTAGTTTTCCATCCTCATCCCGACCACAGTTTTAGTATTAGATCTACATGTACATGTATTAAAATGTATGCTATCCATCCTTTTGCTGACATTTTTCCAGTTATCCCTTATAAATAAAGCTTATCCTCTGGTAGATTTCTCACAAACGACTCATGGGTGCAAAATTCTCTAAGTTCCTTTGTGTTGAAAACTGCTTTTCTATAGACTTGATACTTGCAGAACAGATTGGCTAGATATAAAATCCTTGCTTCATACATTTTTTTCATTGATATTTTGCAGTCACTCTATGTGGATCTGCTAATCTATCTTATTCATTTTTGTGGCATTGGTGTGTTTCACAAGAATCCTAGTTTAATGGCACCGTCTTTAGTCAGTTTATCAAAGTCCAGATATTTTAGTGTATTTATTTGTTCTGGTGGTGAGGCAGGAGTTTTGTGTCCTCCAATTTTTTGGTTTTGTTTTGTCTTGTAGTGTAGGGTCTCAGGATTTCCCTTTTTGCTTCTTTTCTTCTTCACCCCTAATTGCCAGAAGGCATATCTCTCTTCCATTTTGCCTTTTGTTTCACCCAGAAGCTTTGCATATGGAAAACTGCTCCTGCAAATTGCACATACTTTTAAGTCCTTTTTCTGTAGCTTGTGTCTGTCTGGAAAATTTTGTAGTATTGTCAGACTTAGGGTAGACAATTTTTTCTGGTGGCAGTTTTAGATAAACCTTAGGACCCATTGCTAGTTCCCCTCTTCCATGCAGTTTTTCTGAATTTGCCCTCCCTCACCTTGTAAAAAGAGAAAGCATGCTGAAACTTGGTGTTTTCTCTCTTTTTACTTGACAGTTAATTTGATATTTGAACATTCTCTGTCTTCAAGTTATGCTGATGGTGTGTTTTTTGTGTAGTTTTATTTTTCCCTTATTGTTGTTCTATATCATTTTTGGAGGAAATACTGGGAGATGGGGACCTAGGGTATCACCATTATCTTCAGCTACCTGGAAGTCTCAGTGTATGTTTTCATCCACAAAAAACAAATCTATTCAAGTGCCTCAACAAGCAGCTTTCCAGCCATCAGCGCTGTAAATCTAACAGTTTTTGAGCACATAAAATGATTTCTTCTTACCAACAAAGGCTGTGTGGGCCACCTCTAATAGTAAAAAGAGTGAAAACACATGGTTGGATTTGTAGGGAACAGGCTACCTATTCCAGCTCTGGCAAAGGCTCCTTATTTCGATACCCCTTTGCCATTGCTAATTTGACCAGTGCCTAGGCAAGGAAGAAAAATTCCTCAGGAATTCTACCTGGAGGCAAATGAGTTTCAGTGACTGAGTTTGTATTTAGTACACAAACACGCCCTACTGGGGCGCCCTTTTCTCTGCCTACCTCTCCCTAAATAATCAGTATGCTGCCACTTAACAAGTTAATTTGCAGCCAAGAGTTCAATCATGTGGACAGAAGTTGATCCCATGCAATTTCTCTTTCATGTTGCCCTTGGGAACATTTTTACTATAAACTTTTTATAGTTGGCTTGCATCCAATCCCAAATAACTCTTTAGGTCCTTTTCCAGTCTAAAGTTGTGTTTTCTGTGGTGGATTAAACAAAAGGTTGAGATGTTATGTGAAAATGTGGATTTGGTAAAGTTTGTTGTAATCTCTTCTCTGTAGCTCAAGTCCACAGTAGCCTTTTGCCCCAAAGAAATGATCTAAAATTAATTTCCTAAAGGGTAAATATCTGGTAGGGCTGATCTCTCTTCTAATAGAAGACAAACACATAGTCTCTGGCTATAGAATTTAAGAATCCAGTAGCAAGATGGAAGAGATACTCTTTTTTTAGGGAAGCCTTTCCCTGAAGTCACCACCTTTGCCACCCCTGATGAGGAAGGACTTCCAAATAGGCTTTAATTAGGGACACCCATTGAATTTTCAGCTAGCAGAGAGTTTTAAGCTAAATTGGTTTGTCCAATTTCCTGTAAGTTCTCCTTGGACAACTTTTGGCATAAATTAAATGTTAAGAAACCAAACATCCCCTCCTTCTCACTTGTAGGACCTATGAGGTTACCTTGGAGCCATCACCAGATGTCACCAGACAGATGACACTGTATCCCTTGAAATTTTAACATATCCCACAGCACCCTTAGGAGTTCACTGTAGTGCCCTAGGGCACCTCAGCACACAGTTTGGGAACCACAGATATATAGCCTTCCTGCCTTCTTTCCTATGCATGTGTGTATATACATACACATATACACTCATAGACTTTTTTTGCAATCATAATATATACACAATTTTATAAACTATTTAAAAATCTGTGATAATAAAACATGCATTTTTCTGTGTCATTAAATATTCTTCTCTAACACTATTTTTGATATTGTATTCCATCCTGTGGATATATCAGGATTCATTAAACTAAGCTCCTATTGTTGGACATTTAGAATATTTGTGATTATTTTTCTTATTATAAACAGTGCTTTGATGAACATCCTAGTGAATAAATTTTTGCATACACTGATTATTGCCCTGGGGTAAATTCCTAGATGTAGAATTACTGAATCAAATGGTATGAATATTTAGAGTTTTTCCCTATAGAAAAGGTGTAATAATTTATACTGCCCCCAGTCTTATATATGAGTATATCTTATAAGCTTTTAATTTGATTATAAGAATTTCATTATAAGTTATTATGAATATAGATTCAGATATTCAGGTATTTTAGGCACTGTGGTGGGCACTTTCACACATACACACACATAATTTAATCTTATTTATATAACATCATATTAAGTCTCCTTAACAACCTTGTAAAGTTGAAATTATTATCCCATTTTACAGATAAAGAAGCTGGGAATCAGAAAGATATAATCACTTTTTCCAAATCACACAATCAAAAAGTTGTAGAGCTGGGCTTTAAACCCAGTTAGACCTATGATCTTATCACTATATCATAGATACCTCAGGGACTTGATTGGAAAATAATAATAATAATGTCTAATATTTATGGAGTGCTTATTATGCATCAGGTACTGTTTACATGTATTAACACATTCAATCCTCATGCTAAGAGCCTATGAAGTACTATCTACCCTTATCCCTGAGACCCTGAAGTGATTATCTCATCCAGGGTCACATAGCTAGTAAGTGGTAGAGTTGGTATTCAAAGCCAGGCAGTTTGGCTTCATAGTCCATGCCATTAATGACCAAGGTATAACATAATAGCCTGCAGAGTTGTGGAAGACTGTATATCAGAATCTCACTATGAATGCTTTTTCAATAGAATAAAAACATGACTTCACTAGGTCTCATAGATGAAAGAAGGAGAGTTTCTGTCTAAGAAAATGTCTATCCAGCAATTTGGCTGCAAAATTCCTGTCCCTATACCTGCAGCCATGCACTTTCAGCAGTATATAGCCTTGTAAGCTTAGCGCATAGAACCATGCTCTATCTAAGTCTGAGGGATATACCTTGAATGAGAATATTCTAATGAATTTAGTGACCCAAACTCTTGAACAAATCAAACAGTTAAAATTTCCCCAAATTACTTAGAAATACTAAGTATTATCATTTGAGATGGGCAAACTTTCTGAAGTTTACCTAAGTATAATGTAGAGTCCTCTCTTATTGATTTTGTTAAATAAATGAAGTCTCCTCATTGCTATTCATTATTTTAAGCCTTTTATTATAGTCTTACTTTGGTATTTAGGCATTATTAAAATTATGCAGATTATGAGAAAGGGTTATATTTTTATGTCATTCCTGTAAATGCTAAAAATTCGTCTCTCTTACCTCCCCCCTAAGAAAACCAACTTAATGAGCCACAAAACATGTTATAATGAATGGGAAAAATATTTTTAGCATTTTTATGCAGAAAATGCCTCATTAAAAGCAAATGCTTCAACAAGCAGGTTTGAGCTGCCTAAGAACTTCTGTCAAGTAGGGGCCTTTATGACAAATCACTAGCATGTGTAACTGCTCTATTTGAAGAACTAGAAAGCCAGAAGAGGCACTTATCTCCCTTCCTTATCCTTGGGCTGCATTGCAGCAGTCTGTTGAGTGTAGCATGGAACTCAGTGTGCATCTGATGAGCACTACACAAGTGGGAAAATGTTTACATATTGTCCAATATCGAGCAAGGTCTTATCTGGATGTATTTAATATTATATCATGTGGATTCATTTAGATGAAGTTTGTTTTCAGCTGGATGTTTGGCATCATGTGACCCAAATATTTTGCATCTATCTTGCATGTTGTAAAAGCCATAAGGGTACAGGCTCTAGAGTCACATGTGCAAATTTCATTTCTAATAAAAACCTCAACTCGTACCCACACTGTTGTAACCTCTTTAGATTTTGGGGCTCGAACCAGAATGACAAGACAGCAGGAGTGCAGACATTCAGGCAGGTAGTATGGGCTGATCTGGTCACAAAAACCATAGTCCCTCACTTCAACGATGCCTACTCAAAGTCACAAAGTGCTCGCTTGTCCCTGCTGAGGCCCCAGAAGGCACACCTGGGATGCTGTGTTTGTAGCGGTTGCTGACAGTGTTTGCAGGTATTCTGAGCCACACTCAGTTTCTTCATCTGTGAGCCACACTTGGGGGCTCAGGCTGACTTACAGCCACATCCACCTGGGCGGGGCTGAAATCACCAGCCGTGATGATGTCACTGTGGTAATAAGTTACCCTGGGGAACTAGCCTCCTTTAGAGAATGGGAAAGCATGAAATTATGACATGATTTCATCTTCAAATGGTAATTTTTCATATCACTTAAGTTCTTTCCCAGCTCACCCCACCAAATCAGCCACACTATCACTTGACTAGTCATGATCGTAGTGGCAATTGTGGTTAACATTTATTCAGGTCTTACTCTAGGCCAAGCTCTTTACATGCCTCATCTCAGTTAATCCTCAAGCCCTATAGACTAGATACTATCAATATCCCCATATTACAGATGAGGGAACTGAGGGCAAGGAAGGTAAATAACCTATCCAAAATCCTTCAGCTTGTAAGCAGAAGAACTGGGGTTTGAAGTATTTTTTTTTCTGATTTTAGAGTCCGAAGCTATTATTTCTTTACTGCATTGTGCAACCACTTAACTAAAAAATACACTTATATCCCTACTCTACTCCAAAAAAGAGGCATTTCTTTCAGCAATGAGAGGGGAAAAATTAGTTTGTTCCCAAATGCCCACGATTTGCTCTCTCAGCCAGCCCAGCCTCCCACACTGGCAGGTGGGAAACTGATTTCCAAGAAGACACACTCCTGTTTCCCGACAAGCAAGCACAGAGCTGCCGGCCGCCACCAAGCTTACCGTTAGGAAGTGACGGTCCTTAACCTCGCGCCTCCTCTGGCTGTGAGCTGGAGGGTAGGCAGGCAGTGGGGGAGCAGTGGTGGCAAGGGGGACAGCTGCCCTCTGCTCTCGACGATCACTCCGGCTCCGGTGTTCTGAGGGCAGAAAAGGCAATAATACTGAAATATACTTGGCATTTTCAATTTTTCTTTCCCCCTTGGAAGTAGTAGCAAACGGCTGTAAAAATAAATAAAGTGAGTTTTCATTACCCTAGCTAATTTGTATACCAAATCAGATTTTCAGAATGGTTCCCAACTGAACTTTCACTTACTATTAATACAAAATTGGATACATACATTCATTGGGTCCATCTCATAATCTTTGTACAAGAGGGCTCACTTCTGCATTCAATGTACCTTGTTTCAAAACAACAAGCAAAAAAAAAAAAGTTGAGAACAATAATGGAAGATTTGCTGCCATCAATACAAGAGTGGAAAGTAGGCACAGACACACCAGAGCTGCCCGGGCCATCTGCTGGGTGCTGGAGCTAGCTCACACTGGTTTGGGGAGCTGATTGCTTCGTATTCAGGAATTTGTGTGAGTCAGTTTTTCAACTGTTGGTACCTGGAAATAGGCCATGTTGGGAGTATTTACATCACATGTTTGTTGAGTGACCGAAAGTCTAGCCTTTTAAAATTAGAATGCATTCCGTATCCCTATATTTCAAATGGGCTGCGTTGTGGATGACCTCACTGCCAGGTGCTTCTCTAGGTCCTGTTGCTTGTTTCTGACTGGCCTCCCTAATGCCGACCCCATTCTTCTTTGCTTTATTTAAGTGCTGCCCCCAGACTAGGAACTGAACACTCTTGAGCTTTCTGATTTCTATCCATGTCTGATTTGGCTGTCTGTGGGCCTTGCCGCCTGAACCGCTGACTTAGCGTCTGTGTCAGAAAAATGTGATAGTATTTCTCATCTTCCTCTGCTTAGGATTCTTTCAACAAATACTGGCTCCCAAATGCAACCAGAGAAAACGCCTCAAAGCCACATAGGTAGTCTTTGCTAAACTGCCTCCAAAGTCAGTGTTTATCAGGAAGACTTCTCGAAGTAAATTTCTTCCTTGTTAAAGTGCCCACCTCTAGTGCCACCCTCATTTTTCTCTGCAAGCAAACAGTGGGCTTTTCTAAATGGGTAGCACAAGGAAAAGCTTTTACATTCTTAAATTTATAAAGAAGAGTAGAATACAGGTGTTCCTGGTTAGGAAGAGGTAGAAGAAGGGGAGGAGTTGGAAGGGAGACATCAACTCAATTTCCCATTCAATTGCTTCCTTCCCACATTATCTTAAATAGATCTCTTTCCTTGCCCTGGGCTGGGAGTAGGCAGGCTAGATTAATGGCTCGCTAAGAATACCTCTTTCTGGTGGTGAGGTAGGGAGAACGTTGGTCTACTAGAGCCTGAAACTGCAGTAGAATCTTGGTTCTTATTCCCTTAGAGCAATGAAACTTACACCTCAGCCCTTAACTTGAAAGAAAAGGAAATATAAAATACAATTATCCCTTTATAGTCCCTTATTAATCTCTCTCTCTCTGTTTTATGAACATAAATGATGGCATCACTTAAAGTGATTACTGGCTCTGAGCATTAAAGAATTGCTAAGAAAAAGGGAAAAAATTAATCAGATTCTAAATAACTTGAAATCCATTTAGATGCTGCTTCCTCTAGGGAGCCTTCCCTGAAGCTCCATGGCATGATTTGGTACCTCTCCTCTCAGCCCCCACATCACTGTATTGAAATTACCTGGTTACTTTTCTGTCTCCCTCACTAGACTAGGGATTCTTGCAGGCAGGGACCATACTTTATTGCTCTTTAAATCCTAGGTTCTAGCACAATGCTTTGCCTTCAGTAAAGTTTGTTGAGGGGTTTGCTATTAAGCAGATATTGAAGGCAGCTAATTTCTAGGTTCTAATCTCGGTCCCCCAGCTCCCTCCTTATAATCTCATCTCCAAAAGGAGCACAGAGCTGCTGCCACTGCATTTGCCTGTGCTTCATTATCCACTCCCTCCTGGTGGAAGCCAGGCTATTCCAGCTGTCCAAATAGAGAACCTACAGGGTTGCTCACTGTGGCATTTGCTGAGCAAGGGTTGTCTGATAAGTCTGTATTGTTCATGGCCACCAGATGGCAGAAGTGGATTGTGCTGATGAATACACTGCTAAGCTACTGTGTTTCTTGGACAAGGTTAAAAAAAAAAGTCACTTTCTACTTTTAATTCTACACTGCATGTTTTTAATTCTATGATGCCTATAATTCTTGTTTATGGCTCTCTGCAGTGCTATTAAAACTACTACACCCAAGATTTGCTATTGAGCCAACCACAAAACAAGCCAGTCTGTGGAGGGCAAGATGCAGCTCCACATTCTTCCTTCCAAACCCCGCAAGGAGGAAGTTCAGAGAAAACTGATACCGGCACTTGCTGTTCTTTAGTTCTGCCATAAGTCCAAACCTGACAAAGCAGTGAAATGTGATAGCTTACGAGCAGCTCAGTGTTATCTGGTGGAATCCATAAAAATCTAATCAGGGATGACATTAATAATAATAAAGGGATAAAAATAATTATGCCTAAAGGGCCAACGTTACTCAAGCTCTCTACTGATGGGATCCAAGAAAGTATTTAGTAAAAACAATCAGATTCCTCTGTCATCGCCCTGTGCTCTCAATGTTCAACCAGTTTTCAGCAGAATTTGATTCAGTTCCACAAACATTCGTTGAGGACCTACTATATGTTGGGTTCACGCTAAGTGCTTTTAATAAAATAAGTTAATAAGATATCATCCTTGCCCTCAAGTAGCTCATAGATTAAGAGCGGAAGACAGGCCTGTAGTGGTTGGTTATGATACAAGGTTATAAGTGGCAGGATGGAGGATGCACGGGCTATTATGGGAAGGGTGCCTAATCCAGGCTGCAAAGGAACGGCAAGAGTAGAAAGGAAGATTTCCAGAGGTGGCTTACACTAAAAATTTGTTAAAGAAGAACTTTTTAGCCAACTATAAAATTAAAGTGAATAGTAAATATGCCAGAGATACTTAGAAGATACTAATTATCACTCTTCATTATAAGTGTCACAGTATCTGCCACTAATAACCAAGTGAAATTTTTAGAAACAATTGCTTTAGGGATATTAGTAGGTTAGCTCTTTCATTAAAAGGAAAAAAGATGAGGATAGGGGAAAAGGCAGAAGTTATACAAATGTGAAGAAAATAAGATGAAAACAATGTTTATCATCATTTCATCTCTCCATCTTGATAGTGATGTTAAAATATTTTACTTCAATTTTAATACTTTTCCAAAATACCATTCCTTAAAAGAGTATAGTGAATTTGAAACAAAGACATTGAAAGTGTAGACACCATCTATCTCCATAGCAAGAATCTAAAGGCCAAAAAAGCTGGCATGCCAACTTCTAATACCCAATTTAGGGGCTCTCAAAGGATAATGCTGATTTTTCATCCTCTTGTCCTAATTAGAATGGTTTAAGGCACTGAAAGGTAACCAGTGTAAGAAAAGGCTGTATTTCTACTTTGACTACTATGTGCCTGTCTCCAGCTTTCTCAGGACTGTGAGAGAAATGTAAATATCAATATTCATTTCCATGGGACACAGTGCATGGCAAGGAAAAGAGCTCTGGCTGGGGGTTCAGAGGCCCAGGTCCAGGTCCTGGCATTGTATCTTACCTGCTGTGTGTGACCCTGAGCAAGTTTCCTCACCTCACTAGGCCTCCGTGTGCCTCCCTGTAGAATGGGGGCATCGGGCCAGCTCACTGGTTCCCAACAGAAGCAGAAGAGCCCTCTAGGGGGTCATTCTGGTTGTTAGAATGATTGAGTGGGAGCCAAGCATGCCAGCTATCCTGTAATGCACAGGATGGGCAATGAAAAAGTGTCCCAGGTCCCACACAATATTCAAATGTCCCATCAGAATCTCTTATAGGGGAAAATCCTATTTCTGAGTCAAAACTAATTCCCTTTTAATTATAATCCAAAGTATACTTTTGCTCATATCTATTAATAATATATGCTGAATGTACCAGTTTTTATGGTTGTATCCTCCTGCGCCTCAGGGCTCCTTTGTTTCTCTATATTTTCTGTTCAGAATCATTTCTGATTGTCCTTACTTAATCCAGACTCACTTTTGATGGGCACAAACATTTGACTGCTTCATTTTGTCTTGTAGTGTAGTAGAGCCTAGGCATTTGCATATTGAAATACATATTATTATAAATAATTTTCCTTTTAATTTCTCTTTATTATCATTTTTAGTCCATAATGCTGTTTTTCCTTATGTGTATAGGTAGGGTATATTACCCATAGATTTCATTTCCAGGTAGAAAAGGGAGCAGTTCAAAGTACTTGCTATAACAAGGGGATGTGTTGGGACTGATGGGACAGAGAACCCTTGGACAGGACAACCTCTGAGTTCTCTCCCGACAAAGCCCCCAGCCTGGGATCAGTCACCTCTGCGCAGGGCCTGCAGGCTCTGCCGGGCATGGCGGTGCAGCTCCTCCACGCAGGGCGGCCTCGTGGCTGGGAGGAAGATGTTTCGCTGCTGGTGCCATGGCGCACGATAGTACACGCTCAGCTTACTCTCAATGTCCAGGTTGGAGACGGCTGCAAGACAAAGAGGGAAACAGGGTATTGTCCATCAGTGGCTTTACACTGTGCCTCTGGCAGACTCTGGGGTGGGGAGGGGGACAGGAGTGGATTCTGGGTGGAGTGGAAGTCCAGACTGCTGTGATCACTTTAAGAACTAACTCAAGACTGGAGAAAGGTTTGGAGTTTCCAGTACCAATAGGGGTAACACTTGCCCCCGAGCTGAGGGATGGGAGACCCCAGGACACCAACCATCTGCCTGTGACCAGCTAACTTCCTCTCTGCACCTTCAGTCCTCACCCTTTGGCACAATGACAAGTCCTTGGCTAGCCTGTTTGAGGGTAGGGATGGAGGTCCTGCCTCCCAAGAATGCAGAGGAAAGCCTCAGAGATGAGTCAAAAGGTTGCAAGCTCCCGCCTTGTGGCTGCAGGGCCTCAGAGCTGAAGTCCTGCACACTGCTGCTGTCATCCCTCTGAACTTTGGCCCATACCTTGCCCTGCCCTCTGTCCCTTGTGGCCTCTGGCCCCGAGGTCTTCTTATCCTGCCCTTCACCTTCTGACTCCATTGCCTGCCATGTTTGAAAGCTTTGCTCAGTTTTCCTGGTTTCACCCAGGAAAAGTTTTCCTGGTTTCACCCAGGGTGAGCGCAAGCTTTAAAGAAACTGTCATGGGGGTGATGGGTATTCAGAAAGGGAAACTACAGACAGTATGGTTCTTGCAACTCATCCACAAGATCAAGGAAGGAAGGCTTCCTTCCTCCCAAACTCAGCATTGTTGTCTTCATATACACATGGAGCCTAGGACGGAACTTCCCATGAATTGAAGAGAAATTCTGCTGCCAGCAGGTGTTAGGAACCAGGAGGGCTCTGCCTAGCAAGTGGCTGCCCAGAGGAACCCATGAGCACTGGGCAGCCAGTCAGCCCCAGGAACCGTGAGCACCGGCCCAGCCTGCTTTTCCTTCCAGACTCACCATCCGGACCCAGCCGCCCGTCCTGGGCCCGCCCTGCTCCGCCCCCCTCCCAGTCTCACCGCTTCTCTCTGCTGCTTTTCCTCTTATTCCCAGTGATTTGGGGGCGCTCTGCCCAGCTGTTTATCCCTGTGCCCCAAACAGGCTTTTGATTCCTCTTTTAGAAGTCTGGGCTACCCTTTCACTTTGTCTGAGAAACCCTACATAGAACAAGATGCTCTGCAGATAAAGCAGAAAGGAAATGGAAAAGAAGGGAGGATATTTTCATAGAAGGGGAATAAAAGAAAGAAAACTGGGAAAAATGCAGCCTTTTGATAATTATTTCCCCCTCCCCAAGTATTGCATTTATGGGTTACTTTTGGTTTTGTTTTCTAATGCAGTGTTCAGTAGTGTTTTTTTCTAGAATAATGCATCACAACCATAGGAATCACCAGTAGAAACAAAGACACATTTCTAAAGATGTGAAGAAATATCACATGGACGGGGTCAAGGGGAAAACCCTATGCTTCTAAAACAGTGATGCCTGCTAGAACTTTCTATGGTGATGAAATTCTCTACAGCTATACTGCACAACATGGTAGCCTCTCACCACATTGGCTATCAAGCACTTGAAATGTGGCTGGTAAGTGAGGAACTGAATTTGTAATGTTATTTAATTTTAATTAATTGAAACTTAAATAGCCATATGTGGCTATTGTATTAGACAATATAGCTCTAGGATAACCATAAATGGTCTATTAAATTCTCTCACCTTCAGCCACAGAGTAGATTATTCTTTTTGGCCTAGATTTATTCTTCCTTGGTGTTTAATCTCCAAGAAGAATTCAAGCTCACAGGTTAGAGATTGCAAGAATATCTCCCTGAGTAGAGGAGAGTATTTTGGGAGGGGGGATTCAAGGTAACCAAGAAATAAAGGCAGCAATTTTTCTTTGTCATGTTGCTCTATAACCTCAACTCTCTTCTTGGAAACCTTCAATGCTTGTTGAACCAGTCGGGAGACACTGAGTGCTGGGAACAAGAAAGCCTAGGAGGAATTGGCAAGGGAGAAGCCGGCCTCTTTAGCCCTCAGTCGAAGAGTCGGAGGCCTTGGGGTAGAAAGGGAGGGTCAGGTCTGGATCAGAGCTTTCCTTCTTATGTATGGAAAGGGAGTTCTGAAGACAGAGGCTTTAGTTAGCCCCCCTTGGAGGAATGCTCTGCTTCAGTGATGAGGATTGCCTAAAAAATCAGCCTATCTCTGGAGGCAGAGGTCAACTCCTGCCCAACAGAGCAGAGGTCATTACCAAACCCAACAGAGATGGCTATGAATTCGCGTGCTGGTGACAGCTGGGACAGGAGACAGAACAGAAAGCTTGCCTGTGGAAAGAAGGGGTAAGAAGTTCAGTGGGCAGTCCCAGAAGTAGAGGCTTTCTGGGCACCCCTTCCCCCAGGCTCATCTCTTCAGGAAGATGAGAGCTGGGATGTGGGGCTGGGCCCGGGTGACTCAGGTGGAACAGAAGATTCTTACACCCCTCACTTCCTCAGCACTGCTGACCAGGAGTTCAGGGTCTTAACTTTTGACAGCCCCTCAGAAACCAGGTCAAGTGGCCACAGCTCCTCAACCTCTGTGTGGGGAAGAGCCGAGCCTGTGCCATTTATCTTAGTGTTGGTCTGAAGAAAAAGCACATCATAAGGGCTTGTCAAAAATGCAGATTCCTGGGCTCCAACCTAGACTCCCTAAACCAAAATTTCCAACAGAGAGGCCTGGTAATTGATATATTTGAAAAGTGCCCCACAATTATTTTTCTTATCATCATTCAAGTTTGAGAAACACAAAATGTCTTCTGAGGATGCCTTGGGACCCTGTGGTAGTGAAAGGAGCGGGGCAGCATGGGGGAAGGAAAGAGACTACTGCAAATGGAAGCATCCAACTGCCCATGGAACATCTTCCAACAGCTCTTAGTCCTAGGCACAGTGCTGGGTGCTGGGATACAGCACAGAACAAAACACACAAGAATCCTTGCCCACATGGACCACATGTTCTCTGGTTCTGTGCAAAATGGTTTAGATGTGATTGTGCCTGGAAGCAATAGGTTGGGAGTGATGACCTCTGGCAGGCTCTTCCCGTTTTAGTATTATACAATTCCATAGGGATGGTTAAGACCTCTAGACTCTTGAGGCCCCAAATACCGAAAAGATTATAGTCCCCACTCCTCCATCTCCACCCTTCTGCAGTAGATAATCCCAAATTTCAGAATAAATTAGCATATCATAAAATAAGTGTAAAGACGTTCGGCAAAATTCTCTTTACTCATTATTAAATATTAAATATCAAGTTACTTGGAAAAAGCATTTTTTGGCGCCCATGCTTTGCCAGTGCCCTAACCACATCCGTGCTGTGCCTACTGGGCAAGCCAGCGCTGAGTGTCTGGGCTGCTGAACTCCTCCTGCTGCTCAGGACTGTGGATTCACAGATGCAAAGACTAATGCGTGAGTTCCAGCATGGGCAGCCAAGTCATGGTTCCTGAGAAGAATCAGCCCTCGCAGTGACAACCTTCAGGGCTAGGGATCCTCACTTTCCCCCACCCAAAATCTGTTTCTTTCTCCACTGGGAAGCTGTACTTGATTTCTGCCACATATTAGCAGGTGAACATTTCATTCATCAGTTGCCATGGTGGTGTCTGTCCCTTAGACAGGAAAGGGAAGGGAAGGGAAGGAAAACTCTTTAATGCCTTTGCTCTCAGTGATGTCCTTTGGTCACAGAGCATTAACTAGTATTATGTGTCCACTGGAGGCAGACAGACAGGTACTAATGGAGATCTTCCAAGGAAAACTATCCCATTTTCTTTCTTTAAAAAATCTATTCCTTTTCCTAAGTAACAGTTCAACCAAAGTTGAATACATTTACTCATGAGCTTGCTGTACCACTGCCAGTGCAAGGCTGCCCCACATCTTCAGGTTCACCCTGCCCACTTTCCTCCCTTTTTAACTATCTCACCATGGCTGAGCCATGCAGGATACAGGCTTAGTGCCCCCAGGAATGTTTGTTCTCATAAAAATGGAACAAAAAGAAGCAAGATTTTTCCTCTGTTTATTTGGATACATCCAGGGGCCCCTCTGTGGTAGGCAGAATTCCAGGATGGCCCCCAAGATTCCCACCCTCTTGTGTATATACCCTGTATAATCCCCTGCCCTTGAGTGTGGGCAGAACCTTTGACTTATGTTACATTACATGGCAAAAGGGATTTTGTGGTCCCTACTCAGTTGGCTTTGAGTTAATCAAAAGGGAGAGAATTATCCTGGGTGAGTCTGGCCTAATCAGGTGAACCCTTAAAAGAGACAAGAAGCAGCAGAGAGGCTCTCCTGTTGGTCTTAAAGTGGCACAGCTGCCATGTTGTGGAGAGGGACATGCAGCAGAAGTGGTGGACAGCCTCTAGGAGCCGAGGGACTCACTCCTACAACCTCAAGGAACTGAATTCTGCCAACAACCGATGAGCTTGAAAGAGGACTCTGGGCCTCAGATGAGAACACAGCCCAGCTGACACCTTGATTTCAGTCCGGTGGGACCCTGAGCAGAGGACCCGGTTAACCTATACCCCAACTCTTGACCCACAGAAATGGCAAGATAATAAATGGGTGTTGTTTTAAGCTGTTAAATTTGCAGTAATTTGTTATGCAATAGTAGGAATGATAATAGAATAATAATAGAAAATGAATGCACCCTCCCACTATTTTTTCCACTTCCCTAGAGTCAGTCACTTGCCTTGTCTTGTCATCTCCTCCCCTCTGTTACTGCTTCCCAAGGAAGGGACAGATAATGGCAAGGGTTACAAAGAGAAATAGGGTTATATGTCTCATTTTTATCCTCCACAACAGGAAAAAGTTGATTTGGATGTATCAATTCTCTTGTCTAAGGCTATAAGCTCTTGTGGGAAGCTCCAACCATATGCCAAGCTCTAAGTCAGGTGCATCATGGTACCCTCACATAACTCAAAGAGGAAAGTATTGCCCGTATTTTATAGATAAGGAAGCAGAAGCTCAGAGAAAGTAAGTAAATTTACAAAGTCACGCACCTGGTAAGTAGAAGATCTGGGATTAAAAACCATCTCTGTTTGGCTTCCAAGCTGCTGCTCTTTCCCAAACCAACACTGAAATATATTTGCCTAAGCTAAGGGTGATTGCCGGGGAGGAGAGTGGGCTGTCTGCCACATAAAAAGTATCTAGTGCTTTTCAAAATCAGAAGAAAGGATGTAGAACTGCTGCTGTCTGGATCATCCACAGCATTAGGTATAACCAAGAACTGAGTGACTCTACCAGAAAGTGCCTAGCAGGAGGCTGGGAAGATTTGTTATATTCCAGAAAGACAAATAGCACAGCAAACAGATAGCACAAAACCAAACTACTGAAGGAAAATGCCATCATAGGAAATGTCCACAGGGCAGTGAAAACTCTTCATAGACTGATCTTGGTTCATTCCCCTGTCGAACCCTGGAGATGATGGAATTGTCTAGATCTTGATTCATAGTGACGTATTGGAAGCATGGATACGGTCAATGAACTGACTTAGATATTGAGGAAAACTAACATCTCTCAGAAGGACCAGGCCCATTTCTAAGAGCAGGAGGAGGCTTGATCTTAGGAACCATCGGGAAGGAATAAGAATCAGAGGCATAGTCTTGCCCCCAGCCTCCTCAGCCCCCAGCCTCCCTGCCCTGCCAGGGCTGGCACTTATTTGATCCTGCCTTTCCTGGCCTCATGAGCATCTCATTGTCTTAAAACTTTATTGCCCTGGGAGGAATGCAAAATGCTTACTCTTGGCCTCCCTTCCTAGAAAGCCTCCCTACCTCAAGTCCCCACCCGTGCCACTGGCTTTCTCCTTCTTCCTTCTCCCAGACTCTTAAGAATTTAAAAGGAGGAGGTGACAGCTGAAATCAAAGTTTGAATGCTACGTGGTAAAAATTTCAGAAAAATGTGTAAGTGACTCAGAAGTAGAATTTTTACCCTTTCAAGGGAGGGAAGGAATTTTAAAAAATATTCTTAGAGTGCCTGCAGACACACGTAACCACATGCACCTTGCTAACCTTCTTCCTGCCCTTCTGCCATCATGCCCACCGCCATCACACAGCTTTTTGGCCAGGAACACACCCCACCACAAACCCTCCATTCAGATCCCCTGTGACAGAAAGCAGCAAGGAGTGTGTTAGCACATTCATCCACTAATAAGCCTCTGAAATAGTCAGCATCACAGATATGTAGCCAGTTTGCTCCCCAGGTCCCTGTTCCACTGAAGCCAATTGTCAGCAGCCATCAACTTGGTAAGCAAAGTGGACATCTACTCAGGGTGTCTGTGGCTGCTGCCTGAGTCCTCAGATCTGTTGGGAGGGTGGGGAGGGGATTCACCAAGTGAAACCATTCATTCCCACCTGCCCTTCCTTCCTTGGCAATCAGCCCCTTGCCTACTCTACCCGGCAGCTTGGAGGAGGGAGTGGGGCAGGGTACAGAGACAGCAAGGACCACCAAGTCTCCTGCCACCTTCAGAGCAGCCCAAAGCCAGAGACAGCCTCCCAGAGCTTGTCCCTGCCAGGCTTCCTTTTCTGTAGAACCACAATAATTCAGATTTGTTCCCAACTATGGACAAAGTGTCTAATGTAGACCTCTCAGCATCAGAAAGATCTAGGTTTTCTAACAAATTCCAGCATCTTTAAACATTCTAGCACCTACAGAATAGGTAGGTGTATTTATTTATACACTAAATATCTGTGTATTTATTTATACACTAAAAGAGTCTAGAGTGATTTTTCTCATAGAAATATTTTCCCAGCTTTTAGAACAAAATGATGTTTCATACCAGAGGACTGTTTAATCATTATTGTTACTGTTGTTGTATTAATGTCCAACATCCTGTGGAAAGACCACCAGAGACCTGGGTTCTATTTGCAGTTCTGCCACCATGTGACCTTGTACACGTTATTGAACCTTCCTAGGACCCAAGTTCCCCATCTTTACAAGTGAGGGGTTTGAACTTTCTGATCTCTGAGTCCTGTCCTTTCCTGTCCTTCATTTGATGCCAGTCACCAAAATCCACCCAGAAAGACTCTGTATTCAAGATATGGCAAGATGTGCTGGTGGAAAGACCTGGGCTCTAGGTTGGGAAGGTGGGGATTGATCACAGGAGAAGTGTGATCTGAGGCAAGTCACTGGACTCTTTGGGCCTCTCTACCCTCCTCTGTGAAATGGGACTCATAGAGCCTTCATAGAGTGGTTCTGAGGCTCCAGTGAAATGACAAAGTCCTTGGCATGTCACTACTTAATAAATATTAGTTCCCTTTGCTGGACCAGAAACAAAAGACCCAGAGGCCTGAATCAGGGTCCAGGTTCACAAGAGCAAAGCATGGAGCTCTCCAAGTTTCTTTTTTCTTTATTGCTCCTGTCTTGTTGTCCAGTGAAGTATACATAAAATGAAGCCACTAAAGTTCACCCTTTGGGGGTCTCATGTTCTGGAAACTGGAAAGAAGGCTGCCCATAACTGGGAAGCCTGTGACTTCTCTGATAGGTCCAGTGTCCCCAATCTCTGATATCTGTTGGCTTGGGCAGCATTTGTCATAAGGATTTGGACATCCTAACTCTCTGAGTCACTGCCAAAGTTGCAGTACTATACATTCTCCTTAGAAATGGTTTGTAATTGACTTGTTCATCTTCAGGTCATTCTGCTACCATGTTTTACACCATGCACTTCCTCCAGAATGTAAGTGTGTAGTCATCTGTCACAGCTCAGCTATTGTTTTAAGAAAATTCCTTTAAGCATCTAGTAGAGTCATTGGATCCTACTGCTGGAAGGGACCTTGGAAATTATGGAGTTCTGTGTTTTTTCAAACTGCAGGGCATGGCCCATTAATGGATTGTGAAATCCATTCAGCAGGTCAAGAGTAGCATTTTTAAAAACAACAAAATAGAAGAGAGTTGACTAGAAAATACCCAAGGTGCACTGCATGTGGTAACTATCATTTTGTGAAGCTATTGTTTCTGTCATGTGTGTGCATGTGCGTGAGTGTGTGTGTGTGTGTATTTTTGTGCTGGGTTGTGATGTAAAAATGTGTTTCTTACTCTAAGTAACAGTCAACACACTGTGAAAGCCACTGTTTAGGCCAACCCCTCTCATGTGCTGATGAGAAAACCAAGGTTCAAAGATTTGACCCAAGATCACAGAGCTGCTTTTGGCAGAAGCAAAAACCAAAGCCCCGGTCTTCTGACCCAGGTCCATGCACTTCCTGTGGCAGCCTTTTCCTCCCAGGCCGATGATCAGCCTGGCTTCTGTGCCCTTCATCTCTCTCAATTGTTATTTGCTACCTATCGTGTCTATCAGGTTGTCCTTTGAAAAAAAAAACACTTCTCACCTTTGGATAGCACACATTCCAGCCATTTTTATCTTAAGATTCCAGAAGCACTTTCAGCCCAGGGCACAAACCTTGGGATGAACCAGGCACAGAAGCCAAGGTTTTCCCTGTGTTCCCTTACAGAGCCCAGGTGCCCTAAAGGGCACACCCACCAAGAGCTGCTCTGAGGGTACTATGGCTATAAGGGAAGTCCCTGCCCATTTACCAGAAACAACTATGAGCCACTTTGAGGCTTAAAGTATACGTGTCATCATGGAAAGATGACATTGATGGAAAGCCTCTGTTAGAGCAATGGAAAAGCACACACTCCCCTTTCTTCCTTTTGGTTAAAGATATAAAGCTAGGCAATACTCAGGTGTTCAATATATGAAATATCTGAACTCCTTTCCTGTCCTGTATTCTGAGCTTTCCAGACCAAACAACCAGAAGAGGATTGGTTCAGGGAAAAAGAAGAGCCAACTTGGGTTACCTTGCTTGGCTTGTGTACCTAGAATAACCCCACCACTTGCCATCTCTTCACTGCCCAAGGCTCATCTCCAACAAAACCCTTCCACCTGCCCAGCCCCGGGCTTCCCTTGAGCTGTGGGGCACTCACTGTTTCCTACCTCTCATGTACACTTCCCACAGGCTACCCTAGATTGCTAACTACTTTGCCACAAACGTGTACCTTAGCTCTGCAACTATAGCCATACACCCCTGACAAGAGGAGTCAACAGGGTACACTTCTTTACATTCCTGGCAATGCCAGGCACTGCCCCATGTAAATTCCTGAAGGAAATGTGTTTGATTGCTTTTATCGCTTGTTAACAACTCCCTCTAGAGTTTGGCAGGGAAATGAAATTGGCACAAACAGCTCAAGTGGAGTTTTGCACCAACTATGGGTTTTATTTATTGACAGAATTACAATAGAAGAAATTTAGATTAGATATGAAGAAGGAATTCTCAGTCACAGGAGTCTACAGAGGGGACAGAGAGGGGAGTGTGGTAGAAGAAAGCAGAAAGAAAAGTTGAAGGAGTGGGGAAAGTGAGTGGGGAGGGCATGACCTTCGAGAGATCGTGCACGTTCTAAGGCCTCAGGACGTTTTAGAAGACTCTCTGATTTATAGACAGCACTGACTCAAGTGCAGTACTAACTTGGTTTTTCAGCAGGAAAGTTTATTAGATGAATTTGACATGTCTAGCAGCCCAAGGAGTCTGGACATTCATTCGCACACACTCACTTGTACTGAGCAGCTACTTTTGCAAAACTCCGGGCCAGGAACCCAGGGACACGCAGATATCTAAGACAGGGTCCCTGACATCCAAATGCTTACAGTCTGGTATTCATTCACTCATTCTTTAATTTTTTTCAAGCATTTAGTAAATGTCTGTTATGCATTAAGTGAAAAGGCTACAAAGATTAAAATACAGTTCTCTCTTTCTCTCACATACACACGCACATACACACAGAGTTACCTAATAGAATATAAATTTTTTGAATGGTTCTCCTCCTACTCCCATTTAAAAAAGCAACATATATTCTGTGGAAAGTTCAAAAAAGTCTAAAAGAACAAAAGAAAAGCCATTCCTAATCCTGTCACCCAAGGCCACTGTTAGCATGCCAGCATGTTTCCAAGCAGTTTTTTTCAAGTGCATTTTTATATAATTGAGATATAGCATATATACCCTCTTGTATACTGCTTTTTAAAAATAAAAGAATTTTTTCCTGTGAATCAAAACTCTTCATATAAGTCTTCAGAAACAATATTTTTAATAGCTGCATAATATTCTACCACATTGATGTACTGTAGTTTATACATTCCCCCAGCATTGGACATGAGATTAGTTCCCATTTATAAAACACACTGTGATGAACATCTGTCTTCAAAAACCTTTATCTAGGCCACATTCTGTGTGTGATTGTGAGTGTACCATGGGCTGGACTGGAGTTTTGCTGTCCTTAGCATGAACAGGGCTCTCCTTTACCCAGCCAGTTCAAACAGAGGCAATCAAACCACTGCTTACCCCAGAGTCCAGCTCCCTAGTCAAAGGTTGGGGAGCAGACTGGCGTCTTAGATGTACACATGGCCTAGTGCTTGATATATATATCCCCAAGGTATATCCTTTTAAAAGTGCTAGACACTAAGGTGGCAGTTGCTTGGCCAAGCTAGAAATCATACTGTTTAAGCTACCATATCCACAGAGCATACATAATATGGTAAAGGATTCATATTTCTTGTCAAAATGTACCATCCTGGCTCAACAAAGCTGGTGGAAACATTTGTTCTTAACCAGGAACCATCATTGTATGCAAGGCTATCTGGATACAAAGCACACCACCAGGGGGCTGAGAAGGCTGCCTTCAAAGGCAGACCTAAATATTAACATAATGCTTTAAAGCAGAGCTTCTCAAACTCGAGAGCATACATAAGAATCATCAGGAGACCTTGTGGAAACAGATTCTTACCCACCACCACAGATTCTGATGCAGTAGGTCTGGGATGGGTCCGAGAATCTGCATTTCTAAAACATTCTGGGGGTATGCTGATGTTGCCAGTCAGTGGACCACAGAGACCAAGGCAACAAGACCAAACACTCTGGGTATTAGATTGAACCATATTAAATGGCCAACCACCTTGACCTACAAAAATCTATGTCAATAGTTCAATCTAATAATTAGATCAATCCCAAGGTTAGTTTTACCAGAGGCACCACTGTGCTCTTAGATAGTAGTAAAGTGCTTGCTTTCCGGTAACCTGGACTGAAAATGACCAGCCCATCACCAAGTCATGAAACATTTGTGCCAGTTTTCAAGGTTTTCACGCCTGACCTTAAACCAGCGTAGGAGGAATGGGAGCTTGTTCATCAGTCCCACACCCCCTAAGGAGACACTGGCAGTGTTATAAATTTGCAAACAAGTAAAAGTATAGAAAAGATAATACTGATCAGAAATAAGGCATTTCATCTTTCAAGAGAGCCAAATAAATAGTTAAGAAATACTTCCAAGATTCAGGAAAGGGTTTAAAAATAAAACCCCTTTTTGAATGTCACAAATCTGTTCCCATTATTTGCAAAGAACCAGATGAGGTTGATTACAGGGAAGACCGTGAGTATCATACTTTGGTACTCTTGGTTCCTTGAAAGCAGGCTCTCCCTATGGGAAAATAGAGAGGAAAGAAGGCACTGCACTCACAAAGATGAGTATGATATTTTAAAGTCCCTTTACTCCTGCTCAAACTAAGATGTGATGTCATAAACATGGGTGCCTCTGACATTTCAGGGAAGAAAGTAGAAGCGGAGTGGAGAGGCAGGTCAGAAAAAGCATGAAACAAGAAACACTGCACGCAGCCACTGGATATAAAAGGAACAGGGTTCTATTTTTCAATATGGCGCATGAAGCCTCTTCGGTCCTCTTGGACACATGCCCTTGGCTTGGTTAGATTGTGAAACAGTAAGGTAATTAGCATGTGACATCCAATTACATATGCTAATAAATCTCTTCTCCTAGGTAGAGATAAGTCTCTCAAAATCGACTTAGAGATCATCAGCCATGAGGGAAAATTTTAAATACTTACACAAGGCTGTGCATACCACCTCCACTACACTTACTTAGAATTATTACTTGCTAATTAGTATCTTTGTAGGTAGAAGAGAAGTCATGCTCTTTATTGGGCCAACAAAGAAGCTATAAATACACAAGCCTGCAAGCCAAAGGGTATTCTTTTCCAAGGACATTTCCACCCCAAAAGCCTACATACTTGTAATGAGTTCTGCACTCTCTATAAAAGACATGGCTAGATGAGTGGGGAATACTTAACCCATGATGTACTCAATCTGGCATCAGAAAAGATGGGCTATCTTGTGACTCAATTAGCCTGAGTCTAGCTGAGTCTGCAGAGATACTGAGGGAGGTATCCTAGGTTCATCTGGCACATTTGCTGCTCCAGACCTGGAATTAGCCCTTTCTCCAAGAAGCCCTGACTTCTCTCAGAGGAAACAGGCTTTAGAGACCACTCTAAATGGTAGGGGTGTTCATTGTTGCTAGGTTGTCATTGATTCTAGGCTTCTGCAGTTGACAGAACTAGAAAATATGTACGTTTCAGAAGGTGAAAATAAATCATGAGTTTAAACCACTATTTCCAACTCAAATCTAAGATTACAGGTTTTAATTTAACTCCCTTGATTTTATAACTGATCTCTTTTATCTTGTGCTGAAAATCTTGATTCCTAATGACAGTGTCATAATTACTTATTTGAATAGCTGCAAAATGGCTACAATAAGACAACTGAATTCAGTTTTAGATTTCTTTTTTTTTTCTTTATTTGTTAGGATCTTTTCTACTAGAAATGTATAATATGGGGTACTTTGTTTGAAAGTCACATGAAATGATTGAAAGTGATGAATATGATGATTGCTAAGGTCCTTTGGGCACATAAAATGAGAAAACTATGAAAGGTTCCTGGCCACTCCATTCAGGTGGATCTAGTTCATAAATAACTAAAATCCATCTAAAGTTCCTGCATTTTTAATTTCCAGTTTATTTGAGAAAAATATACAAGCCTTCTTGCCCTTCACACCCATCTGCTCCACGTGTTGCAATATTTAGAAGGCTAGGAGCTCCTCCCCTTCCTTCCTTGTCTCTTGTGAACTCTGCCACTGGCCCTTGCAGGAGCTGGGTTGGCTTTGTTGAGTAACAGTACAGAGAAGCCCACACAGTGATGAGGAGAGCCTTTGATCTCCAGAAGACTTGAAAACTCAAGCCTGGAGGTCTTGGCATTTATCCCAGAGATCAAACAAATATGTTGGCACCTGCAGGGAAAAGGGAAATGAACTAGCCCTTTTTGAATCCAGAGCCTATGATGGAAACTCCACAAGCAATGGCAGAATCTACCAAAGGCCACGGGCCCATCAGAAGCTACGAGTAGCCTCCATGGGGATCTCTCTTCGAAGGATTTGATGAGTGGACCACACACAGGGATCAGACAACTTTACCCATGAGTGGCTGTGAATGAGCCCAAATACTAAGAAGCTATGTTGAACCATATGAAATTGACATTTCTGTAGGTCAAAATAGTTGAATATTGTCAATTTCATATGGTTCAACTTTACCGCTCTTAAGTAAGCAAATAAGGATCCAAAAACTCAATAATAGTTCAAAGTAGTGGAAAACAACCAGGGGGAGTGGGCATAAGGGGAGGGAAATAAACCAACCTAATGGGTACTACGAACACCATTTGGGTGATGGGCACACCTATAGCCAGGACTCAAACATTACAAAAATGATCCATGTAACCTAAATCATTTGTACCCCCTTAATATTTTGAAATTTAAAAAGTAGTTCAAAGCAGATAAATGACACCCTATTCCCCCCTCCCACGTTCAAGGCATTTCTGTCACGTTTCTCTTCTCAGGTTGATTTGCTAAGGAGGCAGGCAGAGGTGAGGGGAGAGAAGAAAGTTATAACAGGCAACTGATTCTAGAGGGTTGCATTAGAGAACAAGGGCCTTGGGCCAAAGTGCTGGCTGGCATGGTGCAGAGGCTCACCAGCAGGGCTCCATCCCAATCCCTCTGAGCGTACTAGAGGCCCTAGCTAGTCACACGTGGATCTGGGAAGGGATTGTGCTGAGGTGCTTTAAAAAGAAAGGAACATCATCTGTACCCTCAAGGAGTGTATAACCTGGTAACCATATCAGACATTTAGATGATAATCCAAGGTGGGATCAAGTGCACACCCTGAGAGAGGCACAGAGTGCCACACAGGTTCAAGAGACATGCTCTGGTTTGGAAAGGGGTGCAGGGAAGAGGTAGCGTTAAAGTGGGGGAGGGCTGATGGGTGGATAGGATTGGCAAGGGGGGAGGCAAATGCTGGAAGGATCAGCATATGCTAGAGCATTAGGTTGAACCTTATGAAATTTCTCCTTTGAGGTAAAAAAAAGATGTGAATATTGGCAATTTCCTATTATCCAACCTAATACAAAGGTTAGAAAGAGTCTGTCAGTGTGGGTCTCAGGAGTAGTACATTGTGGCTGGGCCAGGAGTTGTGAAGCACAGAGGGGTAGGTTATGGAGCTGCCTAGGAGGAAAACAAAGACCACTTAGTGAGCATGTGCATGAAGCACACACTGGGTTAGGCTTTCAAAATGGGTAATCTTATTTGGTTCCCACAATAAACCCAGGTTGCACATTTTATTATCTCCCACTTCCTGAATAGGCACAGAAAGGCTAAGATATTTGGCCAAGGGCCCAAAGATTGAAAGCACTAGAGCCAGGACTTGAAGTGAATACATCTAATTCCAAAGCCCAAGATCTTTCTTTTTCACACCACTACCCCACAAAGGAGCAAATATTGGTGTGGGGAGATCGTGTTCATCCCAGAAAGGAAGACTAAAGTCTTTCAGTGGAGGGCCTTAGGGGCTGGGATGAGGAGCTCAAGCCTAACCTGCTACGTAAAGGGGACTGTTTTAGTCCACCCTCCCCTGCCCAAAGCAGAGCTCAAGAAGTGCTGTTTGAGGACAGAGATAGGCTTTCTTATGTATATTTCTGGCATCCCCCTGCTGAGCAATGGTCTAGAACACTGGCCTATGCGTAGCAGGTACTCAAACATGTGGGTTGAATGGATGTGGCTCAATTTCATAAATGCTTCAATCTGTATGGTTCATCTTGTGGCCCTTTTTTCTCCCTTTAATCTACCTCCTTTCTTTTCCTGATCTCTCCTCCCAGACAAATTCTACTCAATACCTAGCTCAAGTTGCACCTCCTTCATGAAGCCATTCAAGACCCACATGGTCCAGTTGGTTCATTCATTCACTGATCAATGAGTTATTGAGGACCTCCATGTGCCAGGTACTGCGCTAGGCATTGCGATACAGTGGTGGACATGACAGGCACAGTCCTTGTCCTCATGGAGCTTACTTCCAGTTAGGAAGAAGGCCAGTAAGTAAATTGATTGATAAGGAAGGATGTAATCAGGTAGTGATAAGCACTCTGCCAAACTAAAACAGGGAAATATGAGAGAGAGCAAGGCTAGTGGGGGGCATGGCATTGAAGAAATGACAGGGCAGACCAAATGACCAGGAAGGCCTGAGATTCTCAAACAGGCATCAGAGACACCAAGGTAAGGGAGTGAAGGTCCCTGTTCACACAGAGCTGACCTCTAATGGAATGACCTCTTCCTGTAGCTCAGTGTGGCAGTCTGGTCTCACTGGTCATCATAACCATTTCCTCTTCTTCCTGAGCACAAAGCTGGACTACATTTCCCAGCCTCATTTGCAGTTGGGTTTGGCCGTATGCTGAGCTCTAGCTGGTAGAATGTGAACAGAAATGATGTGCACCACTTTCAGCCTGGCCCGTGGAAACCTCCCACATATCCCCTTTCATGTTCTTGATGAAGACAAGTACAGAGACCTTAGAAGCCATATACTGAAGAGGGTAGATTCATAAGATGGAAGGAAACTGCATCTTTCAATTCTGGCCAGGAGAAGAGCTACCCACCAATGAAGAAAAACCCATTTGGGACATTATGCAAGTAAGAAATAAACCTAAATTTTATCAAGCCACTGAGATGTTGGGATGCAGCTACCATTACACTGACTCCCCAAACTCACTGTTTCATTGCTATGGCTACTCATTTAGCCGCTATTCAGCCTAGGACATGGCTCCTGTTGTCTCACTGTTTGACTTTGTGTTTTGTTTAGCTTTTCCTTCCTGTAGGTCCCATCGCCTCAACTCAGATGGCAAGAGTGCAATCAGAGGCTTGCCCTTCTCAGGCCAGTGCTTTGATCTTATCTGCCCATTAACAGGGGCTTCTGCTTTCACTGCTCTATCATGTCAATGGATGCTTTCATGTCCCTTTAAGTCATTTGGACTTTTAGGTAGAGGAATGACCAATGCTTTCATCTTTTCTCTCTTAGTTTGCCCAGAAGACATGTTTTCTGGACTATGACAGATGTAGTCCTATCACAACCCCTCCCTTGATGGTGATCAGCTTTGAACTGGGGGGGCCTGGGTTGATATGACAGCACTACCCATACACTGTTTCAGTTGCTTAATCTCCTGTCAGACTAGATGCTTTCTCAGGCAAGGAGTATTTCTTCTCTATATCTCTGGACCAAGCACAGTGTTGGGCACATAGTTGGTGCTCGGTAAATGCCTGCTCAATGAACGAATAAGGTTGTTTAATGTCTTAAATACACTGGTGTGCTATAGAAATAATCTGCCAAAGTTTTTGTTCTTCAGAAAACATCCCTAAAGCCACCCCCTCAATTTACAGTTAGCATTAACAAAAGCTTTTCCTTGAAAACCAGATGCATAGAAGTCAGACTGAATTATGAGTCGCTTTGAGGCATCTACAGAAATGAAGATTGTGCAGGAGGGTACACTAAATAGGGCTCTGCTTTTCTGCTGCAGCTCTGCTAAGTGCTGGCTTTTTTTTTTTCCTACTTTGCTTTTTCTTCCCAAACTCTACCTCTAGATTATCTCTAGGAATCTGCAGGTAGAGTAAATCTGTTCTAACACGTACCTTCCCAAGCCAGCTCTTTGGACTCACCACTGAAAGCTGCAAGCACCCAGTCGGCCCGCACCCTGAGCTCAATTTCTCTTCAGATCCTCAGGCAGCGCATGGGGGACTGCAAGCGCCTGCAGCCCAGCCCATGCTCAGATGCCTTCCCAGCACCCTGGCAACAAGTTGCCCGGCCCCACACTGGCTCTCGCATTCACCGTGCCCTCCAGCTCCAGAGAGTGACTTTCTTTGCAGAGCTTCACTCACTCAGAGACATCTTGGCCAGACCAAGTTGGCCAAAGAGCTCGATCAGAAAAGGAATGGGCCACACCACAACCTTGAAGAGTAAGGAAGTTCTTTTTTTGTTGTTGTCTTACTTTTACAGCCTCAGACCCGTGCAGCAACAGGAATAGAGGTTAAAACACAGATGCCACCAACCTGCAAACCAAATGGAATGAGTCAGTGACATCAGCCCAGAGGTCTGTTTTGAGCCCAAGCAATAGTCCAAGCCACATGTACAGTCACATTGCTTGCTCTAACAACAGATCAAACTCAGGAACAGGCATTTTTGACAGAATTTCACACCACAAAAACAGCTGGCTAATCTGGTCATTCTAGTAAAAATAAGAACCATTAAATATTTCATTACACTCACACAACCCATAAACCACCCCCTAACTGGCTGTTTCCCAAATGTTGCTAGTGAATTCAATTAAAAGTGTTGTTTCAGTCCTGTGTAGACATGGGACAGATTCCTTTTAGTGGGCTGTTAAGGGACCTCTACTGTCAGTTCTGCAGGGAATTAAATATCAGGGCAAGGATGTTTACATGGAGAGGTAAAGGTATGGGAGAGAAGGCAACTGGGACTTAACCACAACTTGGGAATCTCATTTTATTTAAGAATGGGTTCCGGCCAATGTTCTGACTTTCTTTTTTAACTATCTTTTAAAGGCTGTCAAACCAATAGGTTTGGTAAGTACAACATTTACTTGCCTTTTATCCAGCCAGGGAAAGGTCTGTTCTTTCCAGAACAAAAGCTACCTGGGACAAGTGGCACATAAAGGTGCCCAGATTCCCATCCGTCTTACCATTGTCAGCTTACCCCTTTGTCCTCCCAGGTCTTTTAAAGATAGTAGCTATAGTCTGAAGTCCATTCCAGAAATGCCAGTGTCCTTTGTGGTAGGGTTTTCTGCAAACCCATAGAGAGCAGGATCTGCTGGGGATGTCCAAGCAAGCTACCTTTGCAGGGACAAAAACCTCAGAAGTTTCCTCTTCCTGGAGTGAATTCAATCTAGCGGCCTGGAGTAGACAGTTCAGGGCCTGAACTGTGGGACTAATAGGGTCTTTTCAGCAACAAGGATTTGGGGCTTTGGGGTGGGTTGTGTTTACTCAGATAGGCCCCCAAAAGCTCATCTCAAAAAGTAATAAAATCCCAGTTGAATATTCAATTTTTAGTGAAGACTCAAAGATTGTTAGGCCTTTCCTTTGCCTCCTGCTTCCCTGGACTTCAGTTTATCACTCTCTTTCTCTGTCCCTTTCATGTTTATTTCCCTGTCGTCCTTGGCCTCCTGAGTCCTCTAACAGTGCGGTCCCTAACCCCCGGGCCGCAGAGCTCCACCCTCCCCCCCCCCCCGGAAAAACTGTCTTCCATGAAACCAGTCCCTGGTGCCAAAAAGGTTGGGGACTGCTGCTCTAATGGACCGAGATTAGCCTGCCCTTTTTTGGATGTATTACATTTCCCAGTTTGCAAAGAAACTCCTGTTGTTGTTACCATGAGCACTTTCCATACTTTTGCTATATGGGGCAAAAGTAATAGCTGTTATGGCCATGGCAAGAATGGAATCCTTGAGTCCTTGGAGAAATCAGATCAAGAAACTGGAATGACCTGCCTTTCTCTTGGCCTCACTCTTTATCCATTCATGTTCAAGCACTGCCATGCTCCCCCGCATTGTGCAATGCCTATATTGGTTCCTGCAACTTATTTCTGCCCTGCCTCTCCCACACTTTCACGTGTGGAGGATAATATTGATGTCAACAACAAGTTTCCTTCTTTCTCTGAATATCAGTTCATTCAACAAATAATTACCGAGCATCCACTAGCCCTGTCTGAGGCACTGAAAGACATATGAGGTGTCTGCCTTCCTGGAGCTTGCTGTCTCATGGGAGAGACAGATGACAAATAAACATGCAGGTGTGGCTGGTGGTATAAGTTCTGCAAAGTAAGAAAGTGGAGTAAGGGGATAAAGAGTGATGGGCTTGCTAGTTTGGAGAGGGTAGTGTAGCAGATGCTTAGTGCCTTGCCACCATCCCCTCAGCATTCACTTCCACACCCTGAAGTTGCCTTCCTGTGGCTTCCAGACACCCTCTACCTATGGATGATTTTTTTCTGGCCATGGGAGAATGCTTGGCCCACAAGCAGGGCGAGCAGGAAGTGTTAGCTATTTAAGGCCCCTGGGAGCAGCCCTCGAGCAGTGACAGATGCTCTCCTCTGAGGTTACAATAACTCTGAAATGTGTTCTACACTGTTTGCCAGAGTTCCTCAGCGGGACGGAGCTCCAACTGCCCACGTGGGGACTGCTTGATGGCACATCTTTATTAGATCCTTTCCTTCCTCCCTCTCACTTCCCCACTCCCCTACTTGTGTATCTGGGGTTGTCTCTCAGATAAACTACTTGTACTTGAATCCTTATCTTGGGGTCTACTGCTGGGGAACCCAAACTAAGGTAGGTAGTTGGGGAAGGCTTCTCTACAAAGACATTTGAGCAGATACTCAAGACAATGAAGGGGTGAGCTGTGTGAAAATGTGGGGTGAGAGAATTCCGAGCAGAGAGAACAGTGAGTACAGAGGGCCAGTCTGGATCATGTTTGAACGAGGAACAGCAAAGCTGAGTGCAGGAAGAAAATGAGAGGGAAAAGGGCATTGAAAAGGGTCTTACTTTCTTCATTTCACACTTGAAATATCCCCTTTAGTCCTTTCTTTCACTATTTCTTCCAATTTGTTCACTTCTCATTTCTCTGTTGCCTCATTTCCTGAGAGTTCTGCCATTTTATTTGTATTCTTTATCTCACTCTATTTAACTGTGCCTTTAAAAAGAAAAAAAATAAGGCAGAAAATCCCAACCAGAACCACCGACTGGTGCAGGGGAGCTGGGAGACTGTCCATGGCCCTGATTGGGGAGGCAGCGCCCAGGGGAAAGACAGCAGGCTCTCTGCACTGGCACTGCCCCCCCACTTGCCAAACTTCAAAAAGATGGGATGCTTATTTTCTCCTGCTCCATGGCTCTCCTTCTCCTCATCAACACGTCTCCCAAGAATCCACTATGTGCCAAGCTTTGTCCCATTGGCTTGGCCTGCATCATCTCTGATCCTCATACCACTCTGAAAACCAAACAGTAGCTACTTCCTGGCTGAGGGAGATACGCTTCTTCCTTCCTCCAGTCCTACCCTCCTGCAGCAGATGAGGAGCTTCCCCTCACACCTTTGGCTCCACATGAGACACCCCAGCAGCATTTTCCCAGGCCACTGAGCCCTTGCCGTGCTTTCTGGGCCCTGCTGAGGCATCTACTTTGATCCTGAACAGGAGACTCCAGATCACAGAGGATGTGGAGTTCTCTTTAGGCAGCTGGTATGAGCTTAGTGCAGATGCCTCCCAGAGCAGGACTACTTTGTTGACTCCTGGGAGGTTCATCATCAAAACTCCCTGCCTGACCCATATCGTGCCTCTCCATTTGTGCTTCTGGCTGGAGCTACAGGGTAACTGATGGCAGAGTCTATTAGTGCTTCATTCTGCTCACAGTTCCTCCTGGAGGAGTTAGCTTCTAAAAATTAGTTAGGAATAAGTAAGCCCCAAGGTGATAAATATTAAGGCTTGAAAGACAGGCTAATGAGACCAAGCTCTATTGGCAGAAGTGGTCTGTAATCTGTATGGGAAGTCCCCAATAAGTCCCTTAACGTCTCTAAGGCTTAGGTTTCTCCCAGGTTGGCAGCAATAACAAATAGTTTTTAGAGCTCCCTTTTACTACTTTCGAATTGTCCTTAGTGCTTACCAAATGTCCATGTGTGCATCTATATTTTCCAGATTTCTCTACAGTTCTACTGGGGCCAAATGACTGAGTGTTGGCTAATGGGATGTGGGCAGAAGTGATATACACCACTTCCAGGTAGGCTTGGTTCTTACAAAACCTCCCAAGAGCCTTGGTTCGCTCTTTTCCCCTGCTGCTTGGGGGCTACATGTTCTAGACTTATACTAGACTTTGTGTGAGGAAGAAATAGAACTTTCATTGTGTTAAACACTGAGCTTTGTTGGTTTGCCTATTCTATCCTGACTAACAGTTTTCTTTTATTCTGCCTGTTTGTTCATCCATTCATTTGCTCACTCATATTTTCAGCTTTCATTTATTCACTTGGTATTAACTAAGTGTCCACCACATGCTGGGCACAAGTATTTTAGCATAGATAAACCTTGGGCTCTTCCCCCAGAGAAGCCGGATGTCCAGGTGAGGAGATGGATACAGGAGCAGTGAAAATAAGTAAGTGTGTACTAGGTGCATAACATCACGTTGTGTGCAAAGAAATAAATACTCAGAGGCCTTTCCCTTTAGAAAACTTCAAATACTGTTACTCTGTCCTAGCTCCATTCTTTATCAAACTCTTCATCTAGGCAGTGCTTGCCACTGCACACTGCACTAGTTCTAAAAGAGTTGCATTTACCTCTACTCTCTCTTTTTCACCAGCCCATCATTCCAAATCATTTCCATCAGTACCATTTCTGTAGGTCATGCCCCTGTTTGAAAGTCATATAGGGGTTTTTTATTTCCTACATAAGAACCATACTCCTCAATTTGGCATTGATATGGCTCCAAGCTATCCTGCTATCATCATTTTCCACTTCTTCTTTACCCAAAGCTTCCACTTCAACCAGCCTGGCATAATCCATGTCCAACAACCCACACCATTGAGGATCCCACTCTCATGTCTTTTCTCATACCATTCTTTCCCCAAGACTCCTCTCTGTGTCTATTCAAGTCTTTTCTTCTCTTCAGAGTCCCACCTCATGTGATATCTTTGGTCTTTCTGCCTACCCCAGTCTACAGTATTAACACATTCAACAACTTAGATGAAATGGACAATTCCTTGAAAAAACTTAGCAAGGGACACAGGAGAAATAAAAAATATAAATACTCCCGTATCTTCTAAAGAAATTGAATTTCTAATCAAAACCCTTACCACAAAGAAAATTCCAGGACCAGATGGCTTCACCAGTGAACTCCATCAAACATTTAAGGAAAAAAAATAATACCAATTCACATGAATTCTTTTAGAAAATAGAGGAGGAGGAAACATTTCCCAACTCATTGTATGAAGCCTGTATAACCCTAATACCAAAAACTGATGAAGGGCACCTCTGAAAAATCTATAGTTAACATCATACTTAATGGTGAAACATTGAGTGACTTCCCTTAAGACTGGGAAGAATTCAAAACATCCACGCTCACCAGTGTAATAAGACATAAAGATAAGAAACTAAGAATACTGTCATTATTCAGACAACATGATTGTATAGGTTAAAAATCCTATGGAATCTACAAAAAACTGCTAGAACTAAAAAGTGAATTTAGGAAAGTCACTGGATACAAGGTCAATATATAAAAATCAATTATATTCATATATAATATAATAATTATTATATTATTATATAATAATCAACATAATCAATATATAAAAATTAGTTGTATTATATATAAACTCGTAGTGAAAAACTGGAGAATGAAATAAAAAAGGAATATTCTTTATAAAAGCATCAAAAATATCAAATACATAAGGATAAATCTAACAAAAATATGTAAGTCCTCTACACTAAAATCCGCAAACATTGCTAAGAGAAATTAAAGAAGACCTATATGATCAAAAGCTATACCATATTCAGGGATCAGATAGCACAACATGGCCAAAGATGTTCATTCTCCCCAAATTCATCTGTAGATTCAAATCAATGACAATCAAAATCATAGCATGCTTTTTTGAAGAAATTGACAAGCTGATTTTTAAATGTATATGAAAATGCATAGGTTCTAGAATAGGTAAAACAATCTTGAAAGAGAAGAACAAATTTGGAGGATTTATACTACTTGATTTCAAGACTTACTATAAATCTACAGGGGTCAAGACAGTGTGGTTTTGGCAAGAGAGTAGACATATAGATCAATGAAGCAGCACAGAGAGTCCAGAAACAGACCCACACATATAACAATTGAATTGATTGTTTGAAAAAGGCATTAAGTCAATTCAATGGGAAAAAGGAAGGTGTTTTTGGTTTTTACGCAAATGTTTCTGTAACAACTGAATATACTTATGGGGAAAAATGAATTTTGACTCTACCTTACTCCATACATAAGAAGTAATTAGAGAAGGACCATAGACCTAAACATAAACTTAGAACCATAAAACTTCTAGAAGAAAATGTGTGAGAAAATCTTCATGAACTTGAGGGAGGCAGATTTTTCTGACAGGGCTGAAAAGAGACTAGCCATAAAAGAAAATATTGATGAATTGGACTTTGTCAAAATTAAAAATTTCTGCTCATCAAGAGAACACCATTAAAAAATAAACAGGTAAGGCACAGACTGGAAGTAAATATTTGTAATAACATATATCTAACAAATTTTATTCAGCATATATAAAGAGCTACTACAAATCAATAATATCAATAATAAAAAGACAAAAAATCAATTAAAAATGAGGAAAAGGCTTACTTAGACACTTCACAAGACAAGATATATGAATGTCTAGTAAGCACATGATAGCAATGAAAGTTCTAGATGGCAAAGAAAGCACATGAAAAAGGTGTTCAACATTGTTTGTCATCAAATAAATGCAAATTAAACCCACAATGAGATACCATTTCATATTCACTGCTCCTGATGTACCAAGTATTGATGAGGATGCAGAGCAACTAGAACTCTGATATATTGCTGGTGGGAGTATAAAATGGTACAACCATTTTTAAAGAATCTCTGTCAGTTTCTTATAAAAGTAAACATGCACTTACACTATACCTAAGCAATTTCACTCCTAGATATTTACTCAAGAGAAATGAAAAATGTAAATCCACAAAGACTCATACAAGAATATTCTTAGCTGCTTTATTTATAATAGCCCCAAACTGGAAACAGCCCAACTAAATGGATAAACACACTATGGTATATTCTTATAATGGATTACTGCTGAGCAATAAAAAGAAATAAACTACTGATACATACAAAAGTATGGATATATTTCAAAAATGTTCTGCTGAATGAAAGAGGCCAGACTTTTTTTAAAAAAGTCATATTTATGATTTAATTTATATGAAGCTCTTGAATAGGCAAAGTAATCTACACAATAAAAATTAGAATAATGGTTACCAAAGGGTGTGGGAGAGTGACTGGAAAGGAGTACTGAAGGAAATTTTGGGGTGATGGAATGTACTATATCTTGTTTTGGGAGGTGGTTACATGGATGTATACATCAATGCTCATTGAACTCAATACTTAAGACCTGTGCATAAGTCAACTGCATGTAAGTTATACCTCACTTAAAAAAATTTACCCCTTCCCTCTTCCCCCAAACTGCCACATTGGGTGCTACTGTGCTGTATTTTTATTTATTATTTTCATACATGGTTATCTATTTGAAACTTCCTTAGGTTCTCAGGCAGAACCTGCACAACACTAGGGACTCTACATTTGTTGAATGAACGAACGAATAATAATCAGACTAAAATAGAAAGGAAAAGTAAAGAAAAATTAGAATATAACATCATACAAATTTTTACTGTTTCTATTCTCCTGAGAGTCAACACCATTGCAAACACAGGTCCCTATTCCCAGTGAAAAAGAATAACTCAATATCTAAGACATTATGCTTTTATTTACAAAAAAAGAGGAGGCAAGGAAATAAGAGAAAGCTTTTGTCTCCTAGATTTTGAGGTAACACCACATAATTATTACTGTATTTCTTAACTCCAGTGAGATAGACCAAAAGACATCTGATGAATCACCTTTTCATTCATAAAACCCTGCTTATATCTTTCATCGCTTTTATCCTCTGAGAATAATAGCAGAGAAACAGTACTTGATGGGCCTGCATTATCAGACGCAGTGGAAAGGTCTAGATAAGAGTGCTGAACCACCTATTAGTATTCTGCATGCAAACCCTTCTCTATAACCCAGAGTCATCCGTATCCTGGCAACCCTCAAAATTTCATTCTCATTGAATTGCTAGATCTTTATCAAAATATAATTATAGCCTTAATTTGAAAGATAAATTTTGATTGCCAGTGCCATGCCCAAAGGAAGAAATAATCAGGTGGGAGAGCGCCTGGTCGCAATTGTTAACCATATAATCAATGTCATGAATCATCCTTCCTCTAAAAAAAAAACACACGCACAACTTTGGGGGAAGTTATGAGGGGTAGAGTGAGGAGGGGAAAATCCTTGAGGCATCAGACTTACTTATGACTCTGGTACATCCTGTTTGCTTATCTTCTCATGCTGTCGCTTAAGTGCCTGTCATCTCTTCCCAATTGGAAGAGTTTGGGGAAGGCCCAGACTGCGTGTCCTGCTTCTGTGTGTGCCCACAGTGGCCCAACCTGTAGCAGGAAGTAGCCCAGTTTGCACGCCCCCTATCACAGGTCAAGTTCCCTGGATGTAAGCTTTGAGACAGGCATTGATGTGGGGGAAGCATAACAGGAAATGCTGTCTGGGTCAACACCTATGGAGGAAACAGATTAAGCAGGCCTGGGCACAGCAAGAAGGTGGGCTGTGATATAATCACAACAAAGACTGAGCCAGTCCCATGGGGAGCTCTGGAGCTGGGATCTCCCTGTAGGATTGTCCTACACATTGAGGCAATGTGGCCGGGCTGTTAGACCCCTGTATTGACCAGTCTTCAGATGAGTACTGCCCTTGGAATGGGTATGACTTTAGGCGAGGTGGCTTTCTTCAGCAAAGGACAATTCCCAGAGAGGGACTTGGCTGTAAACTGTCACCACCAGCACCCAGCTCGCTTGAATGAGTGCTTAAGGAATAAGTGCTTGAGCCCTGATGAGGAGGAGAATGTAGATAGTGCATCAAAGTAGCCACTGCACTCCTACCGACTGTAGTGACTCGGGAGCCTGGAAAAATGATCTGAACTGGACCCCTGATGGATTGAACCCAGGAGCCCATTTCTGCAGGAGAGCAGCTCTGCCTCCTGAGACAGCTGGGGCTCCTGTTGTGCGTGCTAAATCCCTCCCCCACGGAATGTGCGACTTGCCAGGGAAAAGTAGATGGAGATCAGAAATGTCTTCTCATTCAATTGGTATGCTCCTGACTTTTCAGAAACTATCCTTAGTTTATGTCTGAGGGTGGGTACTAATATCTTTAAAAATAGATCCCCTTGAGATACAATATGGGAAGGGCAAGAGAACAGAAGTCACACCTCAGTACTTTCCTCTGGGGCCAGTCAAATCACAGCCTGGTGCTTCCATAGGGATAAAGGGTTTGATTAGTTTCAGATGGAGAAGGAAAGGAAACCGGCACCTATATAGTCTGCCTCTTGTTGGAGAAAAGGAATGGGTTTTATTTACCTACATTTTAATGTACAGTCAACTCATCCTGAGCCTTGTGGAATGCTTAAATTCTGTTAATACAGAAGCTCAGACTTCACCTCGTGGTAGGTGTCTCCATGCTCCTGGGATTCATGCCCTTGGTTAATTCCCTCCTCTGGGAGTCGGGGGTGCGAGCCAGTGACTTGCCTACATTCTGTTGTAACACAAAGCCACAGGCCCAGCTAAAAAAGGGCCTGGAAGTTTCTGCCTTTATACTCTGGGGACTTAAGCTGC
>JAKFHU010001710.1:0-156280 GCA_023783475.1 Daubentonia madagascariensis
TTTCCAGATATTATTACATTAAGGATCTTGAGCTGGGGAGATTATCCTGGATTATCTGTATAGGCCCAATATAATCACCAGGGCCCTTTTAAGAGGGAGGCAGGAGTCAAAAGAAGGAGATGTGGCAACAGAAGCATAGGTTGCAGTGATGTGCTTTGAAGGTGCAGGAAGAGGCCATGCATGAGCCAGGGAATGTAGGTGGGCTCTAGAAGATGGAAAAGTCAAGGAAACAGAGTCTCCCCCATACAGCCTCCAGAAGGAAAGCAGTCCTGCCAGCACCTTGATTATAGCCCCATAAGACTCATTTTGGACTTCTGACTTCTAGAATTCTAAGATAATACCTTTGTGTTGTTTTAAGTCACTAAATAATCTGTACAGCAGCAATAGGAAACTAACACACCATTTCACATCCAATAAATAAATAAATGGCTGAAACAAAATATGTTGACCATATTAAGCGTTGGTGAAGTGTGGAACAACTAGAACTCTTATATGCTGCTGGTGGGAATGTAAACTGGTATAACCACTTTGGAAAACAGTTTTGCAGTTTCTTAGAAAAGTAAAACATATATCTACCATATAAGCCAGCCATTTTACTCCTAGGTATTTACCTAAGAGAACTAGAAGCATAGGTTCATACAAAGACATATACACAAGTGTTCATAGCAGCATTATTCATAATGGCCAAAAAGTAAAAAAAACCAAATGTCCATTAATGTATTCAGGGATAAACAAAACATGATATACAATGGAATACTATTTAGGAATAAAAGGGAATAAACTATTTATACACAATACAATATGGATGAATATCAAAATAATTATGCTGAGTAAAACAAGTCAGAAAAAAGGAGTACTTAGTATTTGATTCCATTTATACAAAACTCTCAAAAATGTAAAATAATCTAAAATTGTGACAATGGTTGCCTATGGGCAGGGAATATGGAGGTGGGGGTTGGGAAGTGGGGAGAGTTATGAGGCAGTGATTAAAAAGCAGCATCAGGAAACTTTGGGGGTGATGGATATATTCCTTATCTTGATTTGGAGGTTTTATGGAGGTATACATATGTCAAAACTCATCAAACTTTATGTATATGTACTATTTATACCTTCTCATGGGTATACAGCAGCCAGCAGCCTAATTAATCCTTATAAAATCAATTTGTACCATATGAAGAAAAATAGAATCCCTAAGAAAAATTACATACAAAGGTGGACAACAGATGGATTAGAAAACTAAAAGTGAAAGGTAACTGTCTTAGTCCATTTTGTGCTGCTATAACAGAATACCTGAGACTGGTTAATTTACAAAGAACAGATATTTATTTCTTACAGTTCTGGAGGCTGGGAAGTCCAAGGTTGATGGGCTTGCATCTTGCGGGGGCTTTCTTGCTGTGTTATCCCATGGCGGAAGGTGAAAGGGCGAGAGAGCACATGTATGCAAGACAGAGGGGAGAGGAGGGAGAGAGAGACAGCATGAGAGGGGGCCTAACTCATTTTTATAACAAACCCACTCTTGAGTCAACAAACCCACTCCTGTGATAACATTAATCCATTCATGAGGGCATAGCCTCTTAAAGGTCCCACCTGTCAGCACTGTTGCATTGGGGATTAAGTTTCCAACACGTAAACTTTGGGGGACATATTCAAACCATAGTTGTAACACTATAACTTTAATAGAAGTTATAAAAAATTATGTTTGTGACTAGGGAAGAGGATGGATTGGGGGAAGAATTTTTTTTATTTATTTTTTTTAATTTCAGAATATTATGGGGGTACAAACACTTTGGTTACATATATTGCCTATGGGGGAAGAACTTTTTAAACAAAATCCCAAAAGTGAAACCATAAAGCAAATCTTTCATAAATTTCCTTTTTTGTTTTAATTTCTGGTATTATCCTGGATGGAGCTAGAGCTCATTCTTTGAAGCGAAGTATCACAAGAATGGAAAAACAAGCACCACTGGTACTCACCATCAAATTGATACTAACTGATCAATACTTATGTGCACACATGGAAATAATATTTGATAAATTTCAATATGTTAAAATTAAGAGTTTCTATTCAACATAGAACATCACAGACAACATTAATAGGAAGATGATAAAATTGGAGAAAATATTCTCAACGTCTAAAACTGACAAAGAATTAATACCTAAAATATACAAGAATTCTGGCTAATCAACAACAAAAACTCAGAAACTGCAGTAGAAAAGTGGGCAAGTGATATGTACAGGCAGTTTACATAAGAGCAAGCCCAAATGACTAATAAGCATATGGAGAGATGCTCACCTCATTCCCAATCACAGAAATGTAAAATTTTAAAAAACAATGAAATAACACTTTGTACCTATTAAACTGACGAAACTTAGAAAGCAGGGTCATGCCAAGTGCTGGTGAAGAATGGAGCTACACGAATGCTCATGCAGGTAGGACTGTAGATTTGCACCATCATTTCAGAGAACTAACTGGAAACGGTTAGTTAAATTTGATTCATGCCCCATGCCTCAGCAGTTTTGTTCCTGAGTTGGTATCCCAAAGAAATTCTTCCATAGGTTCAGGTACAGGTACGTTCACTGCAGCATGGTTTGTGGTGGTGGGGAGTTGGAGATGCTGGGAGAGTAGATGCACATCATGGAGTACCATGCAGCAGAAAGAAGCAATGGGCTAGATTGGACATATGGACATACCAACATGGATGGAGCTTTTAAACAGTGCTGAGGGGAAAATGAGATATACAACACAATGCCATTTACATACCTTGAAAAATCTGCACACAAGATCATACATAGTTTGCAAGAATAACTATAAATTAAAAGATATACATTAAACACATTGGAATAGTTGTATATGGAGTGAGAAAGGGAAATGGGAGTCAAACATGGGGATGGAAAGGAGTAACTAAACAAGGATGAGCATAGCCCTTACCAACGATAATGTAAAAATAAAATACCAGAATATAAATTAATTCAGCCAGGAGGCAATAAAAGTAGACAGTATGTAGATTTGAAGAACTACAAAGGCCAGATTTCTGACTTCAAAAGTCTGTAGGATAAGGAACAAAAGGAGGTGAAGTGAGTGGCTTAGCCTAGAAGCTGAACTGCTAAAGAAAGATATCTAGCACTAATGTCCTAGAAAGAGCTAATATTGCCAAACTTCAGAGTGACATGATTCCTTTCTTTTTAGGGATTTTTTCTATCTTCTCCGCATCTGTGTTTAGAGACAGGAACTATTTTGAATCCAGAGCCATATACTTGTGGAGCTGAGACTATAATCCCTGTTTCTTGAGCCCATGAGTTTTGGAACTTAGATGTAAGAAATAATTTTATAATAAAAAAGGTTACTTAACACTGACCCAAAAGATTGAGGGAGTTTGTTTCACTGACATCTTTAAAAGCAGAAAATATTTTTCTAGATCAATATAAAATCTGTGGTTCATACAATATTTCCATATCTCTACCAAACCTGACCATCACTTACTTGACTTATCCCATGAGTGATCATTTTGAGACTACTCCACTAAGTGGAATATGCAAAATAAGAAATAATGTAATTCCTTTTAGTTCAAGGTTTTGTATAGACCAGGAAATAAAAGTAAGGAAGTATCTTTCCTTCGTGGATAATTTATCACTTTTATTTATAGGTAAAGAACAATAATAGATATGACAATGTGCTTGGGTAGGTGCTCAGATGCTCAGTGGTCACTTCTAGACAACCTGTTTTTCAAGGATTGACTCTCTATAGTTGGCCACATATTTTAAGATGGACTACATTTGGAAATCTCACTTACATAGCACTCAATTTAATGCTAGCAGGCATTGAAAAATACTATCTTTCTAGATTCAGTTATTCATTCATCTAACAAATGAATATATATTTAATGCCTGATGTGCAGGGGTGAGGCTGTGATGGAGTCACTATATTAGAGGCTGTGAGTATATTTTATAAGGGCACTGTCTTTGCCAATAGTAGAAGAAATTCACAGGACAAGGGTATGAGTGGGGCCATCAGCTTTTGGACCAGAAAAGTTATTTTCTAGTAAAAGTAGTGCTTAGAAATTCTAGAATTCTCATGGACTCTTGTGCCAGTCCCCACACTTTCTTCCTCACAATGGTACCACGTACATCTCCCCACAAAATGCAAAGTATAGGATTTCTGGCAGATATCATTACTAAGGTAAGATTTGATATAGTTGAGGGGCCTCAAAGCAGGTTAGGGTATTAAGGGTTTTAATTATATACAAATACCACTTTCTGGTTAATCTGAAAAAGGAGTAAAGCTGGGTCACATGAGGCCTCACTAGTGCTCTCTGCTATTAAATCTTTGCTGAGAGTGGGGATCCTGCTGCTAGGATTTTGGTGTGGGAGACTTATAGGGTTTGCTGATGAGCAAAGAGAATATTAAGCCAAGGTCTGCTGCATGGTGCTTTGGATTTTAATGGTGACATTTTATACCTTGACAGCCCAATAAATATGTAAGAAGACAGTAGCATTAGTGTGTCCCCAGATACAGCCTCCAAGTGTTAACATAATGAGGCAGTATAAATTCACAGTTGGTCAATCTGCCCAGATTTCTAAACTCGCCACTTTACTGTGTAAAAATTTCCTACAGGAGGTTTCAGAATCAATAATTCTCTATCCGAGGCTTTGAGGAAGCAAAAGAAGCCCTACCCAGTTACCTGCTGTGTCTCTGAGGGAAGGCCAGAGTCATGATTAGGCCCCAACCCGTCTCCTCAGCTCAGCTGCAGCTATAATTAAGGATAAGCCAAATCTGCCTTTAAAATGTCCTCCACTTTCCATGCCTTCCTTGCACAGCTGTAACTATTTTTAAAAAATCATATCATCAAGGGCTCAAATTGGGTCTTTATCCTGTCCTCCTATTTCTGATATCAAATGTGTAAATCCTTGAGCTCTGCTGTCTGATTCTGAAGAGCCTGTTCAAGTGCTTTTTAATAATTTAGTGGTTTGAGGGATTTTAACACTCATTCTCTCTGGGGCACCTGCTAGTATTCTGAAGTACAAATTTGGTACTCTTATCTCAGTTTTGTTGCAGAGTATGGACTTCTGGAGATGACAAATGAAATGTCCTTTGACAGATCTGTGAATCTGTCCTGCTTGCCAGCCTCCCAACAGGACAAGGTCCTTGTCACTTCAGCTGATTTGATACTGGCTGCAACAAGGAGCCCAGAGTAGCTAGAAATAACCCATTTACCAGTTGCACTGGTAAGTGGTTTTTTATTTAAACATTTTCTGTAAAGTGCCTAGACAGGCTAATTAGTAGAACCATAGAAAAGTTGGACCCAGTCTCACCCAAATAGAGATAGTCAATGAAAACAATTGCTAGGGCTGAAATGAAGACACTTGACTAGTATGAATCCAAATCTTTAATGGTCACTCCGTACCCTTAGCCTTGGCAAGTACAGAGCACTGTTCCTTTCCCAACATATGGCAAAAGGTCCATAGCACTTCTCAAAAACCCGCCTTTCACTTTTGTTTTCTGATTACTGATGAGAAAGAAATTGGTATATTTAAATATGCATGCCCACATAGGTACATAGGCTTATATGTATGCATACGCACGAGTGCAGTTAGTCAACATTTATTGAATGTAGAACACTATGTGGCAGGAAGTACCAGGGGAAATTTAAAAAAAAAAAAACACCTAATCTCTGCCCACATGATAGTTACAGTCTAATGGACAATTTACGATGCATAGGAAGATGAGCAAAAATTGATTACTCTAGAGATAGAAGCCTCTCTTTTGTAATATTTATTTTTATTCTCCTGAGTAGAAAAGTAATGCATGTTTCTTGCAAAAACTTTAGAAAATAATCACCTGTAATACTAGTACCCAGAAATATATAATGCATTATATATTTAAATTTATTAAATTATAACATTTAAATATATATTCTTCAGATGTGTTTTTTCTATGTTATAAAATATGTCTTTAAAACAAAATTGGAAAAAAACACCAAAATTGGAATCATACTATGCATATAATTTTATAAACTAATTTTTCTCATTTGACAATGTCATAAACATTTTCCATGTCATTAAATTTTCTTCTAAAATAAAGTATTTAATGACACTATATTTTATCATAAATATGCCATAATTTATTAACAAATACTCTAATTCACAACAATGTGAATATACTTAACACTACTAAACTGCTCACTTAGAAATGGTTAAGGTGGTTAAAAAGAACTTTGAAAAACAAACCAAAAAATACCCTAATTATTGAAGAAAGTTAGGGCATTTTAACTTTTTGCTATTATAAATAATTCTACAATGAAAAATCCTTGAGTGTTGTTTTTGTACATGTGCATATCCCTGATTCTTTCTTTGGAAAAAAATACTAAAATTGGAACTGCTAAGCTAAAGGGTATGAACAAAAATAGAAATGTCCTTATTGCTTTTTATTATTTTAAAAATAATTCATGCTTGCACTTTTTTTCAGAAAATGTCAAAACATATAAAAAGGAAAATAAAAATTACCTTTAACCCCACTATTCAGAGATAAACACTATTAATATATATTAATATTTTTCTCTTCATATATATGTATTATATACACACATATACATACTTAAAATAGGAGCATACTATTATATATTCTATAATCTACATTTTCATATTACAACATATCATAAATATCTTTCCATACCAATAAATATAGACAGACATAATCATATTTCATTTCTGTAATACATTTCACTGTACAATGGTATCATAAGTTATGTAACCAATACTGTATTTTGAATATTTAGATTTTTCTAGTTTTGCATTATTATTAACAACAATGTTTTGATGAGCAGTCTTATATACACAGCTTTGTGCACTTTTGTGATTATTTCCTCAACATAAATTTCCAAATGTAGAATTGCTAAGTAAAAGGGCATGCACATTTTAAAAATTCAATTCAATTCAATAAATGGTGGTGGGAAAATTGGATAGCCACATGTAGAAGACTGAAACAGGATCGAACCTCTCACCTCTCACAAAAATCAATTCAGAATGAATAACAGACTTAAACCTAAGGCATGAAACCATAAGAATTGTAGAAGAAAATGTTGGAAAAACTCTTATAGACATGGGCTTAGCCAAAGAATTTATGAAGACGATCCCAAAAGCAGTCACAGCAACAACAAAAATAGATAAATGGGACCTGATCAAATTAAAAAGCTTCTGCACAGCCAAGGAAACTATCATTAGAGCAAATAGACAACCCATAGAATGGGAGAAAATATTTGCATGCTATACATCTGATAAAGGGCTGATAACAAGAATCTATAAAGAACTCAGGCAAATCAGCAAGAAAAAATCAAACAATCCCATTAAAAAGTGGGCAAAAGCCATGAACAGAAACTTTTCAAAAGAAGACAGAATAATGGCCAACAAACATATGAAAAAGTGCTCAACATCTCTAATCATCAGGGAAATGCAAATCAAAACCACAATGAGATATCACTTAACTCTAGTGAGAATAGCTTTTATCAAAAAGTCCCAAAACAACAAATGTTGGCATGGATGCAGAGAGATAGGAACACTCATACACTGCTGGTGGGACTGCAAACTAGTGCAACCTCTATGGAAAGTAATATGGAGATACCTCAAAGAATTAAAAGTAGAACTACCATATGATCCAGCAGCCCCACTACTGGGTATTTACCCAGAGGAAAAAAAGACATTCTATAATAAAGACATCTGCACTTGAATGTTTATAGCAGCACAATTCACAGTTTCAAAGACGTGTAAACAACCCAAGTACCCATCAATCCATGAGTGGATTAATAAAATGTGGTATATGTATACTATGGAGTACTACTCAGCTATAAAAAAATAGTGAATGAATACCTCTTTTATTAACCTGGATGGAAATGGAGCCCATTCTTCTAAGTGAAGTATCACAAGAATGGAAAAACAAACACCACATGTACTCACCATTAAATTGGTACTAATTGATCAACACTTATGTGCACATATGGAAGTAAAATTCATCGGGGATCAGGCAGGTGGGAGGGGGGAGGAGGGGATGGGCAAATTCACACCTAATGGGTGTGACTTACGCTGTCTGGGGGATGGGCACGCTTGTAGCTTTGACTCGGGCAGTGCAAAGGCAATTTATGTAACCAAAGCGTTTGTACCCCTGTAATATTGTGAAAAAAAAAAGTAAACTTTAAGTAAGGCACAGCTTCCTCAGTAAAAAAAATAAAAATTCTGGCATATTTTCAAAAAAAGAAAAGAAAAAAATTAAATTAAATTAAATTAATTTTATTGATATATAATATTTGTACATTTTGGCATGCACATTTTTAAGGCTTTGGAGATATAATGTCAAATTTTACTTCAAAATGGGTGGGCCACTGTACACTTTCACCAATTGAAGGAGTTTCATTTTTTTATATAACATGGTTTTATCTGTATGAATACTATTTTCGTACTTTTTTTGCTTAAAGCTAACTAATTGTCTAAACAGCACTGATTAAAAAGTAATTTGGGCCGGGTGTGATGGCTCATGCCTATAATCCTAGCACTTTGGGAGGCCGAGGTGGGAAGATTGCTTGAGGCCAGGAGTTCAAGACCAGCCTGAGCAAGAGTGAGACATCCCCCCACCCCCCCACCCCCGTCTCTACAAAAAATAAAAAAATTAGCCAGCCATGGTGTCACGCACCTGTAGTCCCAGCTACTCGGGAGGCTGACGCAGAGGAATCGCTTGAGCGCAGGAGTTTGAGGCTGCAGTGAGCTATGATGACGCCACTGCACTCTAGCCTGGGCGACAGAGCAAGACCCTGTCTCAAAAAAAAAAAAAAGGTAATTTATTATTCAGTTGATTTGAAATGCCATCTTTATCAGATACTTACTTGGAATATTTATGTATGATTGGGGTTTCTGTTTTTCCCCCACAATCTATTTGTTCTTGTATCTGGCACTACTTCTTTGAAATTCTCTTAAAATAATAATAGTATATCTTATCTGCTGCCAATTAAGTTATTTTTTAAGTACTCAAGTCCAGAGAATCAACCTTGCCTGTAGTAACTGCCTAGAAGCACCATCAAGCACTCCCACCTGAAAATATCTTCCCCACTAATCAGCTCTGGCCCCGAAAAAGTCCTCCCTTTTGGTTTACACCAAAGTTCCCAAACAGGTTGCACATTCAAATTACTTGGGTTTTTTAAATACAGATATCTTGACTCTACCCCCAGACCCACTGAATCGGTAAGTCTTGCTTAGATTTAGAGCTTTGATGAGCACTGGTTTCAAGAAAAATAGGCAGCAATTATATCAAGAAAGCTAGAGTTAAAACTCCTATGTATTACCTGGAGTCTCTTCCAATCTTCTCTCCTAAACTGGAAATTGGTTTATTAAATTTGAGCTATCACTTGGGAATAGGCCTCCAAGGAGGCTTTAACTCTAAGAGGAAAAATTATGGAACTGGCTTACTTTGGAAGGGAAGGAAGGAACATGATGTAGTAACTTCTAGACAGCAATGGGTTCCAGGCCAGGAGAGTCAATCCATAAAGGTTTCCTTTGCTTATGTTAGCACGTTAAGTGTAGTTAGCACGATCTTAGGTAATATTCAGATGAACATTCTATATTTTAGTAATTATGTATTGATTTTTCTGACTATCTTCCATTTATGGCAAGTGATGCTGGTTTTCCATTTATAATAGTGATACAAAATATCATTTTTCATAAATATATTTACATACTAAAAGAGAAGGAAAGAAAAATAAGTAAATAAATATATTTACACCTAAAAAGATGAGTTAATTTTTTAAAAAATCAGCAAGGGGATATAACAAAAATTTTAAACATGGTTAGCAATAACTAGGATTGGGTAAACACTGACTGGGAGATTCCTGGGGTAGATGCTTGGAAGTCTAGTTAGGGGAGGAATGCCAAAAGAACAGCCAAAATAAGTTTTGTCTATCTGGCAACTTTGCTTAGGATCAGAGCTAATATTAACTATATTGGTGTCTCTTAGGTTCTCCACCTGATCTTGTACTGGCTTGTACTGCATTTATTCAATGGGCAGCATGTCAAGCTGTACAATTTCAACTCCACACTAATGGAAAATGACCAGTCCATCTATGCTGCTGCCTAAGTCTGATGTTCTATTTATGACTCTAGGCTTCTTGCTGAATCAAGTTCTGAACCAAAGAAGAGGGTAAGAAATCTAATTATGTGCCTAAATATGATGATATTTGTGTTACTGTGTATCTTTTTGCAGAAGATTTTCTTCAAAAAATGGAACAGTAATCCAAGATTGGCATCCACGAACAGAGAAGCTCCTCGTTCTGCTCTTCAAGAAATAGGCTCACCTCTATCAAGAAGGAGGGCTTGTAGGCGTTCAAAATCAGGCAGATTCAAGCAATAATCATGTGGGTGTCTATTTAATAACCCATGTACATTCTTTTTCTGTCTAAGGTGTGCCGTTTTCCTGAAAGGCTGGTTTGTGGAAGTTTGATAGAGTGCTTAAGCACATGGTTTGTGTCCCTGGCTTCTCCACTTACTAGCTGTATTGCCTCTGTAGTTACTTTAAACGTCAATCTTCCCAGCTGTAAAATGGGTATAATAATACCTATGCCACAGGTTTATTGTGAGCCTTAAATGAGATACTTAGTACAAAGCCTGACACATTTTAAATGCACAAGAAATATCACTTTTATTATCTACTTATATATGTAGGTAAGTATATTATATACTTATATATGTAGCATTATATTTTCTCCTTGAACTATAGAGTTATGGAAGATTGATAGCCATTTTCTCACAGCTGGATTATCTAGAGTGCTCGAAAATATGTACTTGAGCACTGCTGGTGCTTTCCTGAAGTCAAAGACTGCATCCTTTTTCTAGGTATTTCCAAGTGTTTTGTTCTACCAAAAAGAAAAAACTAATGAACCTAGGCAAACAAATAGGTGATTTTGGCTGATTTCTGCAATAAAGAGAGTGAAAGGAAGAGGAGTGGGGGTGGGGGTAGAAAAGGAAAGAGAGACAGAATTCATATTTGAAAAGACCATGCCCATTCAAGATCTTTAGTATTATAAGATATACAGCACAGAACTTCTGAGGAATGAAATTGCCGGCAGAGCCATGTTTTCCATCTTTTAAATCTTTAAGAAAATATTGTTTAATGTGTGATTCACTGAGACCTGGTTTAGGAGCTAGGAGATCTGGGTTGTCAGAAGCAGCACGCACTTAAGAGTCCAAACCTATCTCCCTTATTTACTAGTCGTACGATCACGGGAAAATTTTGTTTTTGCCGTTGTTTCTCACTGCTTTGGGCTTCATCTCCCTCACCAATAAAATACTGATAACATCCTGCAAGGTTGTTTTTTAGCGTGTGTGAGAGTTAAACGAGATAATGTGCCTGTTTCTGGCACATGGTAGGAACACAATAAACAGTAGCTATTTTTGTTTGAACTAAAGTCCATCTTCTCTGCAGATAGCCTGCATCTGAATCTTCTGATGGTTTATTTAAAATGAGGATTCCTGAGTTCCACTCTAAAACGTCTGAATCAGAATCTTAGGACAGGGCCTGGAATCTGTATTTTTTTAAAGACCGAATATACTGCCCAGGCTGGTTTCAAACACCCGCCTCAGCCTCCCAAGTAATTGGGATTACAGGCGCCAGCCACCGCTTCTGGCCTGGAATACACATTTTAATTAAGCGCCCCTCCCACCTCTCCTTCTGGGTTTGAGATATGAAGGATGTGAGTCAACACTTGGGATTTTTTTCTCCCTGCAAGTCCTTGGGGAAGAGGAGGTCTCTTGGAAGCTGGCGCTTTTCAGTCAAAACGCTGAGGAGAGACTTTTCTACCAAGAGACCAAGAAAACTGGGGAATGTATTAGTATTGAATGTATGGTCCCAGAGGGCTCGGTGGACAGTGTTGCAAATGTGGAGAACGACGCAGGTGGAGATGGAAGCGGATTTATAGCTGACCTCTACAGATATGAGAGTTTAGGTGGGTGCGGGGCCAGTTAGACTTGAGGTTTTTATGGTGACTGAGGAGGATCAAGATAAGAAGCAGGAGTGGAGTCATCTTGTCTCCAAAGAGAAACTTGTTATGAAGTTGTTTGATGTCAGAGACAGTGCATAACCAAGCTAGTCTACTGTAAACATTTTATTCTTCACAGTTTAAATAATTCTATGGCAGAGAACCTATTTACTAAAATAGACTATGAATTGGAGATAAGATATTATAGTATATCGTCCCTAGATCCAAGCTTTTTTGTCTTCTCCCTGTTATACTGCTCTTAATTTGTTACAGGAAGATTACTGTCTAGTTGTTTTGGCATGAGTTGGAAAACTGCCCTGTGCTTTCTAAACCAGAGCATCTGAAAACTTTATGTTTGAATACGTAAGGCGCCTGATATTGCTTCACTGGGCAGGTTACTTTATATTCCCTCAAAGCACAGAATGTAAGGAGAAACGTTTCACTGCAGCTGTAATAGTGGCAGGGGGTGGGGGCATGACAGTAAGTCTGCTCTGAGTTTCCCTGATATTAATGTAATTAACTAGGCATCAGTACATATTTTGTTTCTCCTATGTCTGAATATTTGCAATAATACTTCCTATTTCTAGAGTATATTTTACTGGAAGATAACAACCTCAGTTAATTAAGTTACAAGGCATTTATGGGAGGAACAATATGTATCACAATATACCTTTTTCAAAGAGATTAACTGAACTCCAGAGAAACTAGAAGGTTTTCAATAAGTATGCCAGTATCAACAAGGCGTTGTGCTGCTAGAAACAAAAGCAGTTGTAATCTTTCCTACTAGCCCAAGGGGAAAATACAAGATGCTGTTTTTAAGGCTTTTAGGTTAAAAATACTTTCTACAGATGGTAAGGAATAAAAGGACTTTACTTTTATGTTTTGTTGCTCTACTCTCTAATCTTTCAGTTATTTTTAAGACCTCTGACATCCTATAAGTACAAACTTGTGAATGACTTCCTAAAGAGTGATACCTGGATAGCTACAATAGAACCAGTGCATCAGCTTAACTAATATTTACTTTTAAAAAATGATGGTAGATGAAACTACATCCTTCCAGAATGCCTCTCTTCTCCTGGTTTGTAAACCTGCCGAGGACAGAGATTTTATCTTTTATATCTGTAGCCCCAGGGCCCAGCACAGAGCCATAGCACACAATAAGTATTTGTTGAATGAATGACTTAACTGAATGAATAAATTAATGAATCACTGATTATCTTTCACTTGTCTCTTTCCATCTTGCTATTTCCTTCCTCAGGGAAAACTGAAGAAAACACTTAGAATTCATTCATATCTTGAATTTTATTGTGAATTCCTAAAGGAGTGAACTTTGGCAAAACAGAAGCACTGAGAGACAGACATTGGTTCTCTGGTTCAATTGATTTGGGCCAGTGATTCTTATTCAAAATATAAAAAAAGCTCCCTCAACATTAGAGGCAATATCTAAACTAAAAAAATAGATATTTTGTGGGTGCCTTTATTTAAAGACAAAGCCTGTCAAGTTTCTTAATGATAAAGGAGTATGGGAATCTTAAAACATTGAGCTTATCCACTATAAAGAAAAATGTAATTTCAAACACATAGCCGCCAATAGAGCCATAAAGATCTTTAAAAAAAAAAAAACTCTAATCAGATCAATATGGCTCCTCTTTTTAAAACTTTTCAACAACCTCCCATTGCTCTTAGGATAAGATCCAAAATCTCTAATTTGAACTACAAGCTAATTTGTTGATTCATTCAAGAAATATTGATTGAGTGCCCATTAGGTATTTTAGGCTAGTAAAATACAGCAATGAGGAGGCGGGGCAAAGCCTCAGTTCTCACGGAGTTTACACTTTGAAGGGGAGGGGTGGGCCAGTGGAAAGACTGACAGATTATAAACATAAATAAAATCAACAAACAAAACTAAACAAATAAAGAAGGTAAATTCCGTTGTGACGAGTGCTATGAAGAAAATAAAATAGAATATTTGCTAGAGAAAATAAGCTATTCTTTCAGTTCCTCAGGCTCCTTTTTCTCACCCCAAGGAATTTGTACAAGTTATTCCCTCTCCCAGGGTTCCTCCCCCTCATATTCCTCCCATGACGAACCATCATTCTTCCTTCAGGCCTCAGCTAAAAATGGCAGCTTCTTTTGGTTAAATGTTCCTTTTATATATTCTGCATTGTACCTGCATGTCTCCTTTGTAATGCTCCTCACATTTGAGTATCTGTTTGATGTCTGTCTTAGCACAGAGCAGGGGCTTCCAGTCTGTGGTCTATTAATATAGCTAGTGATAGATCCCCAGCAACCAGCATATAGCAGATGATCAATACATTTGTTGAAATGAAAACAAGGAAGATTGGGAAATTCTTTTCCTTTTTCCTGTTAAGGGCTGCTTGATCAAGAAGGGATAAAAATCATTTGAAGGTCATACATACATAAAAAGAACATGGGAGGTAGATGCAATTAGGCTGAATGGAAACTGAATGAGTATTTAGGAGCTTGCTTCGGCAGCACGTATACTAAAATTGGAACAATACGGAGAAGGTTAGCATGGCCCCTAAAAAAAAGTAGTAGTTGTTTTGGTGGGTTCTAGAGTGGCACCGAATGCCACCATGGGTTAAATTGTTTTGAGAAGAAGTAATTTCCTAGATATTGGAAGTAAGCAACTCCATGTTTATAAAAGAGCATGGAAGAATACGTGGTCAAAAAGAAGAAAGTGTATATATATGTATATATATATGAAGCATGGAAGGATTTTATAAGTGAGTAGGACAGATGCTCTTTTTTTTTTCCTTCAAATTCAGACAAATTTTTCTTTTAAAGTGAAAATTGCTCCCCCCCTTTCCAATGCCAAATAATACATGCACATTGTAAAATATTCAAGACAATAAAGAATGGGAGAAAGAAGAAAGTTAAAATGACCAATAAGCCTATCACATTTTATTTGCGTGCATACTCATCTAGACTTTTTTCAGGCATATTTATACATATCTTTTAACATAAAAGCGGAATCCTACATGCTCTATTGTAACTTGCTTTTTTCATTAAAAATGTAACCTGAACATATTTCCAGCTCTATATAGAAATATGTCACATTTCTATACTCTATAGCCACTTTTAATGGCTATAGTAGTCCATCATGTAGACGTACTGTATTTAACTAATTATTGTTGAATAGTTATTTTTTCAGATTTTTCAATAAACCACATTGTGATTAGCATCTTTGTACATTTGTTACATACATCTTTGCAAGCTTGTCCACTTCTTTCCTTAAAATAAGTTTCTGCATGTGGACTTGTTGGTCAAACGGTATGGATATACTGAGTCTTTTGATACACACTACTAAATTGCCTTAAAAAGCTTATATCAATTTGTACTACTAGCATACCAAGTGCCCACTTCATAGGATCGTCATCAACAGTCATATCAGTTTTTAAATCTTTGACATTCTGATAGGAAAAAAAGAAATCATTGTTTTTATTTTCATTTTTGATTACTAGTGAGGTTTAATATATTTTCATATGCTTATCAGCCAAGTGCTTTCTCCTTTTATGAATTGTCCATTCATGTCTTTTGCACATTTTAAACCTGGGGTATTTATCTTTTTAAAAATTAACTTATAGTAGCTCTTTATAGACTAGTGATATGTGTTTATCGTATAGGTAGCATTTTTGCCAAGTGTCATTTGTCTTTTAATTTTATCATAAAGATATTACTCCTTAGCTGTCATATGTCATGTTGAAATTTTTTTCAGTTTGTTATTTGTCTTTTAACTTTACTAACCTTGTGTTTTGGCATGCAGAAGCTTTACTTTTATTTGTGAAGTTGTATTTATTTATCAGTCTTTCCCTTTATGGATTTTGTGTCATGTTTAGGAAGTCCTTCTGCACTCCCAAGGCTATAGAAATATTCATCTATATTTTCTTCCACTCTTTTTATGATTTTATATTTTGCATTAAGCCACATATGCCTCAAGAATATGTTAAGGAGTGGCTAATATGTTTGCTATAACCCGAATATCAGGCTTAATGGCAGTTACAGGCCACTGAAAAATTCATTTTACATGCTCCAGGAAAACATTCTAGTACACGATTATGTAAAATAAGACAAAAACTGAGTAGAGACACAGCACCTAAATCATATATCACACTATCAAAAATGACAATATCAATGAGCCTGCTGGGAAGTTGAGTAGTTAACCTTGAGGGATAGTGTTTTAATTGCTTGGAGTGAAACACTTTACTTATATTCCAGGACGTTAATATTAACGTCCATCATGCTGAGGGGGGAATTCTCTCAAAATATATTTGAGGGCTTACTATGTGGTCTCCGGGGATACCACAGTGAACAAAATAGAGGTTTACTGCTCTTAAATGGTGGGGTAAACAAAATAACAACATACTTTTCAGAGTAAGTGCTTTACAGAAAATCAAGCAGGTAAGGTAAGGGGATGGGGGAAGTCGTTATGGTAGGTAGGGTGGTCAGGGAAGGCTTCTCTGGGAAGGTGATAATTATGAGGCTTGGAAAGCAAAGATATGAAAGGAAGATATTCCAGCCTAGGTAAAATAGTTGAGGTGGGAACAAGTTAAGTTTGTTGGAAAAATAGTAAGAAAGCCAGCATAGCTGGTGTGTTATTGGAAAACAGAAAAATGGGAAAAGAAACACGGAACACCCTAAAAACTTGGGTAAGGTTGTTTTCCTTTAACTGACAATGGGAGTGGCATGCTGTGTGCGCTTTCCCTCGATTCTTTCAGGCTTTACCATCTAGGAAGGGCCTTCCTTAACTGCCCTTTTACAAATTCCAGCGTTATCAGATTTTCCCACCCTTTTACAATCACCGCCCTTTTTCAAAGTACTTCTGAGAGTTGCCGCCTTAAAGAGACCATCTCTTCCCACTCTTTTAAACACGGCAATTCCCGTCTGCCCCTACGGGGCACTCTCCCATTCCCCCTCCTCGCTTTATTTCTCTCCCTGGTTTTATCACCAACTAATGTGACATGTATTTATTTGTGTTTTAAAAAAATTATTGTCCCCTACCCCTCGTAGATTATAAAGATCCACAAGAACTAGAATTTTGATCTATTTTAATTTCTTATTTCTTAATTTTGGTCTCTTGCTTTTCTCAGCATTTACAATGGCGCTTGACATACAGTTGGCGCTCAATAAATATATGTTGAATAAAACGTAGAATGCTGTATGAACTGGGTTGGACTGATTGTGTGACTCCATGCCAGCTTAGAGTAGTATCACATTTCTCGCTCTCTGAAAAAGGCTTCAAGCAGTCAGACGGTGACGTCCTTTAGCTTTCAAAATGGGAAAGCGAAGGTTCCCACAATTCTCAGAACGCAAATATCTCGCCACAATTCAAAATGGCGGGGGAGGGTGGGGCCTGTCACATGGTGGGCGTCATAGCTGCTTTCCTTCTCCAAACCGCGGCCCGCCTTGCCGCGTCGTCTGCCGTCCCCCTCCTCCTCCCGCCGAGTCTTTTCGAGGAATCGACTGGGATTGGCTAACAGGCTGGGAGTGGGGCTGAGGGGCCGGGACGCGGCATCATCACTTCCTGTTGTGGGCAGTCGTTTCCTGTCGCTGCTTGGTAACAATGGGGAAGATAATGGCTGCCTGAGCAACGTCTCCGAGCGGGCGCTGGACTAGAGGCGGGTCTCAACCAGCGACTCATCGGAGGCGGGCTTGAGAGCGGCGGCAAGGGAGGCGCGGAGCAGCCTCGGCGGTGGCGGCCGAACCGACCGAGTCGGATCCTGAACCTAAAATCGAGTAAGTGAAGACTTGGGAATCCTGTGAGAAATGGATGTAGAGAGAGAGGAAAACAGAGGAACCGCGGCTGCCTCGTTCTCTCAAAATGGCCCAAGTGACGCGTCGTGGCGGAGTCTCAGCGCCATCTCCGGACCCCAGGCCCGTTGCTGCGGGGGGCTTCGTGGCGTAGTCGCCGCTGCCATTTTAGTTGGGTGGTATAGTCAATGGGCTCTTTGAAGAAGGGGAAGGAGGTGGGTAGTACTTCCCCTCCGTGGCCGCGCGACTTGCAGCCTGGGCCCTCCGGAGCCTTAGGACATCGGGGGAGGCGGTTTTCGAGTTTTGGCCTCGGGCGTGAGAATCTTAGAACGTCTCAGGTTTTTCTCTCCTCTGTTCTCAGGAGGCTTTCCTTGCCTCCCCGCGTTCTACGTGGCGGGCTTGGGTTTGGGAAAAGGGGAAAAAAAATCAGGCTGCCCTAAGTCAAATGCTGGGTACTCTTGGGCCTTTAGATTTCCCAGGATTTGCAAAACCCCGTTTTGAGTCCTTCTGCTGGGCATTACCAATTAGGCGCCCCCTGGGGCCGTGATGACATCTTCATGAGGATCTGAGGCAAATGTGGTTTACTCCCTTGCTCGAATAACCCTAACGAATCCTTTGCCAGATATCATTGGAAGGATTCCCTCCTCGCCCTCCCCCCCTCAAAGGGAGGGAAAAGTCGTTGCGTGTTTGTTGTTTTTCCCTGAGTAGGGGTGGGAATTGGGCCAAATTATTTTCAAGTTAATTTCCGCTTAATCCACCAACAACCCAACCCTTACCCCCTAGAAAAAAAAAAGCCTAAGGGTCTCGGCTTCTGCGGGCGGTACCTGCCACGTACGCCATAGCTTAGTAACTAGTATTAACCGGTTGGGCTTCTGCTTCCTGAATACTCAGTCCCTTTTCCCCTTATGCTGATTAATTTCAAGATGGAGGAGACAGCCACGTTCCTTCCCTAGACAGTTTCACCATACTTATTCCACAGGTTAGTCCGGGAATCTGAGGCCTAGGAGACTTGTTATTTAGGTCATTTTTTTCGTTTTGGGGCAAGAGGAAGCTTTTATATCAGATTGTCATCCACCATTTGCAAGGCCCCACAATATTTTTTTGCTGAAAGTAAGGAGCCTGCATTTCCTGAATCAGAATTAACCGCAGTGCTTTTGGCTGATTGAAGAGGGGAATAAATAATAAACGTATTGCTACTAATCATTTCTTTTGCTCTTCATGATTATAGACAAAATAACTATTCGTATCACTCCATCAGGTACATTACGTCCATCCTGGAGGCCTTGAGAGCAGGCATGCACAATTGTAGGCCCCCCAATATCAGTTTTCTAAACTGTAAAAATACAGATTACCTAGAAAGACCAATCCAGACACTTTTTAGAATATGATTTTAGGATACTCTCCTCTTAACTGAAAAATGTTACAGACATTCTTTAGCCTAAGGTGTCCTGATGATTTTTAATACTTTAGTTCCTGCCTTAGGATAGTATAATGTGCCAAATAAGTCCTTGAAAGTGACTATGAGAATCTGAAAACAATTACTGGTCTAATAAGGAAAGACCTGTTTTAAGCAAGTGTGTCTTAAAAGGTAGATTGGCTCTCAGCATTTAGAGTTAATCTTTTGTCTAACTCCTGGTCCCCTCTGACCTTCTTGGTCTCCCCAAATATCCTAAGACGAATACTGAATTCGGTTGGGTTATGGTGTGTGTGTGTGTCTAACTAAAATACATAGGATGTGTATTTTCTTAGGATGTGTCTATTTCAAAGAAAATGTGTATCTTATAAAAAAGGAAGAATAATGGATTCTTTTTTTTTCTAGAGCAGAGAGTGAAGAAAACTAAAATCCAGTTTATTGTATTTCAATACTATGTCATAACAGTCAGGTAATTTATTTTTTGTTGCGTCTCCTGATGATTTATATGTAGAATGCATGTTTACAAATATTTATTGTTCTGTTTTGCAGGCCCTGTAATTGGATGGGCTCATTTGTATATTAGTTGGTGTGGGGCCTTCTTCATGATGGGTACTTTTCTCTGAGAATTCAAAGGGTAATGTTTCTGAGTACCTGGAGTTCACCAGTGTTTTATTTGTAATTTTTACACTCTAAAATATGGTCTGACATTTACCAATACCTGTATCGAACAGAAACAACAAAAAAGAAATTTGCTGCCTTAAATCATTGTTAGTATAAGTAAACAAAATAACATTTAAATGTTCATTGAATAACTAAATGAAATATCAGACTATCTTGCAGGAATATAATCTTACATTATTTTGTGTAGTGTTTGATTATTTTTCCTTTGAGATTCAAAAAGTCATAATTTATATGTAATACTTTTAATTGGTATTAGCTCCTTTCATTGTCATCATCATCAAGTTAACCACACAATATCTGGCCTTAACCAGGACACTTTTAAGAGCAAAGGGGACATTATTAATAATTATTCCTGGACAACAGGTGCAGACCTGAATTGTCCCAGGCAAACTGGGATGGGCAGCTAGCTTAAATTCATAACTAACTTCTATTGAAGACTTACATGCTAGGCCCTGTGCTTTACATGCATTATTTTATAATCCTCACATGCATTATTTTATCATCCTCACATGAGGATGTTAACTTTTGCAGAGGATACTGAGAATCAAAAAGGTAAAGTAATTTGTCCTCAATTAAATAGCTAGTAAGTGGTGGAGTCCTCATTTTATCCCAGGCCTGTCTGACATTTAAGTCACTCAACTTGAGTGTCTCTAGACTTGATTGCTGTCTAATTGATGGGAAATGCAATGAAAATGAAAGATTATAATAAAAAAATCTATAGGTTATATTGCATCAAAAACTTTTGTTAACCCTTAAAGGTAATCTGCTTTAAGAAGCAAGTGAGACTTACCTAGCAGTCCCCCTCCTTTTTTCTCTGTTACAGTTCCTGTTTTAGCTATTATGCTCTTAATATAATTTTTAAATTTTTAAAATCTTGATATCTTGATATAATTTGATAAATTTAATTTAAAATCAGAAACATTTTGAAGAAATAGCTTAATAATGAAATGATCTAGAAATGTTAGGCTGGTTGGATGTCTTTCAGGTCAGTGAACGTGTGGTGAGGCCTTAAATAATACAGTAGGTCAAATGGAGCATCTGCATTTATGGGATTATATTATGTGTACATTAATTTTCCCATAGCCCTGGTGGATTAGAAATAGAACAAATCACTGACCAGCCTCCTGTTCCCTTGATTTACCATAGACTGGATAACAAATTAGAAAGTGAAAAGTCTTCTGTCAAACGCAGAAGACCAGTGAGGTGCTAGAATTTTGGGCCACTGCCAAGGACAGGGACAATTTTCTTTTGTAAGTCCTGTTCCTTAACATTTTTGTATAGCAGAAAGATTTCCAAAACCTATAGCCCATTGATTTCCAAAAGTATCCAGTTTACATAATACATTAAAGTTTTGATAACCAGTGAAATAATACTTCTATGTTCATTTTTTCCTTCCTTATTTTTTCTCGACTTTGAACATGGGAGTTTCCCAGATAAGCAGTTCGTTTTTCCTTTCATCAATTGAGGTATTTTTTAAAAATACACCTCAATTATATTTGTGAACTTGAGGTTTTCTTCCTGAAATATATAGTTGGTATTTTTGCTCTAGATTTTCTCATATTTTAGTGCTCCAACCCAAGATCTTAATTGGATTAGTCGTAATAGCACCTACATACATGTGAGAGAAATATCTGTAGGCAGTGCTTTGTGTATTACTTAGATTTGTGGACCTCTTGCAGTAATTTCACAACTACAGGTTGGGCTGCTGTTAACAACGTTTGACAGTCTAATAGTGTTTGCATAGTGATGAACATGATACTTTCTGGGAGAAAGGAGATACTTGTGTTTAGTGTTTTTAATTTTTTTCTGGACTGACAAAAGGTCCCTTTCCTCCTGATCTCCACTTGACTGTAGGAAGAAAGGAGTTAACTACAATTTTTACTCTATATTGACCAAAGTTCCCTTTAGTGTCAGTCACAACAAAGGTGACCATATAAATTATCCAAACTGGGACACTTGAGAGTAAAAGGGGGCCATATTGATAATTACTCCAGCACAAGTATAAACCGTTACTGTTCTGGGAAAACCAGGGATATATGATCACCCTCCTTATATCATTTCTGTGTAGGAACACTGGTTCAGGAAGAACAGTTGTCAGCATGTTTGGTCTTAATACAAAATCGTTTTCCTCAAATAATATAACAGTGATTGTAGATAATATTTTCTTTTTTGGTCAAGTGATTTGAATTTTACAAATTGGCTTCACTCTTTTTAAGAAGTTGATTTTTTTGGTGGAAAAATCTTAAGTCCTTAATATAGTACCTTAGTTACTGATGAACACAAACATTGTTAGTAATCAGTGATTTTACATTAATAACTACTTTTAAAATAAACACATGAACCTTTTGGGGTTTTGAGTCTTTTTTTTTTTTTAGACTTCTTGGGAATAATGAGAGAAAGAAGTCAAAATTGAGTTTATGGATAAGACCAAATTCTAATTAGTGGCATAGCTCGATAATAAAAGAACATCAAATGGGTAATTGAAGATTAAATTCACTATCTTAATTAAAGTACTTGAGTGAGATGAGATGTCATCATGATGATTTCCTTTTTTAACTACATCTTTAAATTGGCAGCATTTGGCATGGTCTTTGGTTCTTTGATTTACTGACTTTTTTTTCTTTTATTATTTAAAAAAATTTTTTTAAGTTTCAGAATATTACAGGGGTACAAACGCTTTGGTCATATAAATTGCCTTTGCACCAACCTAGTCAAAGCTACAAGTGTGCCCATCCCCCAGACAGTGTGCACCATACCGTTAGGTGTGAATTTACCCATCCCCTCCCCCCACCTGCCTGATCCCCGATGAATGTTACTTCCATATGTGCACATAAGTGTTGATCGATTAGTACCAATTTAATGGTGAGTACATGTGGTGTTTGTTTTTCCATTCTTGCGATACTTCACTTAGAAGAATGGGCTCCATTTCCATCCAGGTTAATACAAGAGGTATTCGTTCACCTTTTTTTTTTTGTGGCTGAGTAGTACTCCATGGTATACATATACCGTGTTTTATTAATCCACTCGTGTATTGATGGGCACTTGGATTGTTTCCACATCTTTGCAATTGTGAATTATGCTGCTGTAAACATTCGAGTGCAGATATCTTTTTTATAGAATGTCTTTTTTTCCTTTGGGTAAATACCCAGTAGTGGGATTGCTAGATCAACTGGTAGTTCTACTTTTAGTTCTTTGAGGTTTCTCCATACTACTTTCCATAGAGGTTGTACTAGTTTGCAGGCCTACCAGCAGTGTATGAGTGTTCCTATCTCCGCATCCACACCATTTCTTAATACTCTTTCAATTTAACTGTTTTCAAGGGTTGTAGTAGTCAAAATTGTTTGAGCTGCAGGTTAGTGGACACATAAGGGACATTCCTGAGTTCTTTTGGTTTTTCTCTGCTGTCCTTTTTAAGTGGTAAAGATAGAAGAATGTAAGTGAGGCTAAGCTAAGAATGCTATTCAGATAAAATTTTATAATCTCTGATTGCATTAGTAGTATCAGTGGTGGGTGCCTTGGTAGTGTCTTCTGTTGGAAATTATCAACAAGTTGTGTGGTTGGTGAGAGGTATATTGTGCAATACGGAAAGGCAAGTAACATTAACCAGAATGCTTAATATTTCTTTTCAAAAAGGTAAGATAGTCACATAAAGGGAGATAGAAGTGCATAATGAGTGAAATGGCAGTGAGAAAAGCAAGCTTCTAAGTTTACATCCTGGTTAATTTATGTTGTTTCTTAAGCTTTATTTTTCTGACTTAATACTGTAGTGTGACCTAGATTGTATTTTATCCACAATCACGGTCATAGAACTGGAAGGTACCTTGTAGATGATTTAATCCAATACTCTAATATTGATGGAGATTCTGTGGCACAAGAGGTGAAATGAAATGGCCAAATTCACATAGCTAAATTACAGCCAAGACTAGAATTCAGTATCTCTTTTTCCTTTCACAGAGCTGAATTCCACACATCTACCCATGTATAGAATAAAAAAAGTTATCTGGTTGTTATCAACCATTTATTTGTCTGTTACAAATGCCATCAATTTTTAATTAAACATTCTATGTATGAAGAATCCCAAACATTTTTGATGTCTACTTTATGATGGTACTTAATATTCTGACCTCAAATTCAGCAGTTCTTTGTGATTTAACTTTTTAAAAACTGAATAATTTTTCATTTTGGTGATGATATTATTTAGCTAACATTTTCTTCATTGACAAGGATCACATGTCATTCTTATCTCCTTTACGAGGTTCTTAATGAAGCTTTCTTACAAAATGGTTTGCCCTCCTCTTGTCAATGTGACACATTTTTGTGGTTATACCCTGGTTTTTTAAAAATTTACATGTCCTGCTTTAGAACTTTATTGAGTTTGGAGCTTGAATGAACACATATGCAAAAGGTGAAAATGCTTAATATAATTTAGTATCGGTTAATGTTAGGTTGCCTTAATTCCTCCCTCCTAGCCACCCTCCTTTTGTTTTTTAAAAGAAGTAATTCCTTCCAGACCTAGAGATGGCTTACTTTTTAAAATTGATACTTCACAAGCATTTGATTTTATGTCTCAGAATTCAGTTTTTTAGAGTCTGTTTTAACAGTATTTTTTGATGCCTTAAGTCTCCTTAATTGGGTACTGTGATGTAGTGTGTCCGCAGAATATAATGTGTGCTTATCCTTTGCACCAGGTCTCTTGACCCATTAGTACTGAACAATGTTTTAAGTCACTTTTTGCCTTAACAGCATAACAAAAATAAATTTTTTTTGAAGTTGGTGTGTATGGATTAGGAGAATTAAATGAGATGCTGCTTTTGGCAGTGGTCAGAAACAGTAATTTACATAATTTATATTAGTATATGATAATGACTGTAGAAGCAGCTGAGATTAACAATGCTTTGAGAATAGCATTGTTAATAATCTCAAAGTGAATAAAATCTGTTTTAAATTACCTAATTACTGAGTAAATCTGAGGTTTCATGTTCTTGTTGGCTTTTTCTCCCCAGAGTTAAATTTACTTGATACAGTCCTACATTAATTGACCAAATGAGTAGTTTTTTGAAATGACTGGACAAAATTTCTAATTTGGCTGCTTGTTTCCAGGAATGGATTTGATTATATTGGCATACAGTACTCTGAAAGAAATAAGGTTAATAAAATATGCTATTTATCTAAGGGGCAACTGTATTTAAAACAAAAATACTAGAAGTTGACTTATTAAAGTCCAGCTGGGTTTATGCTGCTTATAAAAGGTGTTTTTTGTCATTTCGGAATTTTTCATACAGGGAATGAACATGGTATAAAAAGCTCATAGTGAGATTGAATAGTTTCGTCGTGCCTATTGGGATTGAAGGAGTGCGTTTTAAAGTATATAGTCTTGGGATATATTTTGGGAGGCAGTTGTCTTTAGTGAAAAGTTGACTGTATTTGGACCTGGATTTAATTACTGGCTCTTTAGCCACGTGATCTTTTTGGTAAATCACTTCTTCTCTCCATGCTGTTTGTCAACTGTAAAGTAGAGGTGATTCCTACTTCATGAGATTGTTGTGAGGATTAAATGAAATAATTATATTTTATTCTCTAAATTACTGTATTTATTGGTAATCTCATAGAAATATTTAAGTTTAAAAATAGCTGATGCTAACATATACTCAAGCCAAAATTTCTGACTTATACACATGAATATTATAACTTGATAGAAAGATAACTAAAGAAATAGATTTAAGGTTCTCTTTTATGATGAAGGAGCCCTAGGTGTATAGGGATTCTTTTTTTCCTCCTACTAAACTGGAAATGTACCACAGTGTTGTTCACCATAAAATAGAGTCTGGAGACCTGTTTTTGTTAACATAATTCTTCACTAATGTTTTCACACCAAAATGGAGAAAAATCTGTGTTTGATCATTTGGGCTGTGGTTCTCTGACATCTTTGGCATGCTTTAACACATTAACTGCCACACAAAAAAATGAGAAACTTTTTCTTGGAGCTACAGTGTTTTATTACAAAAATAGAATAAAAACTTCAAGTATGGTTTAGAGGTAAACATAAATAGAAAAATGAAATTTATTGACTTCTATTCATTTAATCCACATTTTTAGAATTAAATTGTCAATTGTAACAATAAGAACATCAACAAATAAGATTTTATATATGCTTCCCTTGGCCCTGGGGTCAAAACTAGAGTGAGTTAAATACAACTCTCATGGCAGTTAACGTGTTAACCTTTAAAATGTTCTTTTTCACTTACCAAACAACAGTGGCAATTACATCTACCTGGGGCAGAACTTCTTGTGGTTTAGATTTATTACATTTCTTCATTTTATGCCAGTTAGGTGGTGAAGGACTGCTTAAAATGAGACCCAGCTCATTGGGTGTGTGAGAGTAAGATTAGTTTACAAGGCATTTGAGAGCACTGCTTGCATTCAGCATTTCCTTTTTCTTTCCAAATGTAATTTACCTCTAGTCCAGGAGACTTCTGCAAGTGTTGCAGCCATAACTCACCCCTTAAATGTCCCTATAGGGTGGAGGTGCCTTGCCAGTGCTGAAATCTCTTGACTCCTAATCCCAGCCCAGGGGAAATGCAGAAATAAGGCAGAAAGGATGGAGGCTTTGGGCAATAGTAAGGAAGCAAATCAGATTTTTCTCTCTGTTCTCTAACCAACTACAAGGAACAGACTGCTTTAATGGAAACCTCTACCTTAGCAAAAATATTGTGTTCTGTTTAATGAAGCCTTGCCAGTTTGCTTGCAATTTTGAAATAAGTGTGTTGTGGGAATATCATGTGGGGAAAATGTTTTCCTTGATTTTCTCTGGCGTATATATGGGATGGCAGGGGGAAAGGAGAGGAGCATATTATTACGGAAGTAGTAGTTACTTGGATTTGTTCACATGTTGTTTTGTGAGTGTGTCACATTATTAAAATTTTGAATTAAATGAAATTAAAATAAAAATGTCTCTTGCGTGGAATGGAATCCAAGCTGATCAGGTGGGAGCTATTTAGGATTCAACAATCTCTAAGATCAGTGTGTCAGGAAAGTTTTGAATTAGGGGTATAATTTTTTGTCTCTAGTTTCCATGTAGGAAATTGTAGAAATTCTAAAAGGTCAAGAGTGAATCTTGAAGATTGGTGAGCATAGAAAAGAACTATCTGTCCCATGCATATTTGTAGAGTATTCAACATTATTATTTTATTTTTGAAAAACATAAAGGGGATGTTCTAGAGCATGAACAATATATCTGGAATGTTTGAAAGTTTCCGTATGTGGTATTTCTCTACCTTAGAAAGAAATGCGTTAAAGCTGTGCTGTCCAATATGGTAGGCCATTAACCACATGTGACTATTGGACTTGAAATGTGGCTAGTGTAACTATGGAACTGAAATTTAAAAATTTTTTTTCATTTTAAGTTAAAAAAACTGGAGTAGTATAAAATATTTTTCACCATGGACAGCTTTATTGTTTTGGTAGAACCACAGACTACTCTATCTGTTGAAAATTTAGCATCCAGCTTGTGATGTGTCCTAAGTGTAAAACACCAGGTTTCAAAGACTTACTATTTTTTTAAAAAGAATGTAAAACATCTCAATGATTTTTTTATATTGATAACATGTTGAAATGGTGATATTTGGGTTGTGTTGGGTAAATAAGATATATTATTAAAATTTTCATCTGTTTTTACTTTTTTATGTGGCTGCTCAAAAATTTTAAATTACATATATGGTTTGCATTGTGTTTCTTTTGGACAGTGCTGCTTCAGACAGGTTATTAAGGGAAATGAACTCAGTATTCACATTAGATTTGGTATGGTCATTTAAATTTCCACAGTGTGCAAGGCATTGTGCTAGTGGCATTTGGGGGAGTTTTAAAGGGACTATAAATTTGGTTCTTTCCCTAGAGGAGGCTACTTGGGAAGAGAAGACACATGCACCTCAAAAATATAAAACATCATGGAAGGCAGGAAGTGCCACTATAGTGGCACAGACAAGCGCTGTATGCAGAGGTGGATGGAAAAATGGCTAGCTGAGATAGTAATAGCTTCTTAGGAGAGAAGATTTCATTGAACCTTGAAGGGTGAATGAAATAGGGAGAGACTAAGAAGGGGCTGAGGGAACAGCAGTAAAGTGTGAAGGTTAGTAAAACACAGGGTATGTTGGAGGGCAGGGATGGGGCAACCTAAATAAATTGGCCTTGCTGAGAAAGTGTTGTAATTTTGTGTCACTGGAGTATGTAGCTTATAATGACCCTAGGCCCGGAGTAGAAGACCAAGAGTCTTAACTATCCTTACTGACATTTTAGTCCTAAGGGTCTTTTGGAATCAGTCTGTTCCACCTCCCACCTAATAAGGAATCCTCTCTTTAATATCCAGCTTCTGCTTGAATGTCTCCAGAGACAGGTAGTTTGCTTGCTTCAAGAGGCTGGTTGCATCTCCATTTTTGAACAATTTTGTTAGACTCTTATTAAAAGGGAGGATTATTTGCTTCCATATTTCTTCAACTATTGGCTCCCATTTGACCCTATGGCAGTGCTCTCTTTCATGTTATACCTCTCTGAATATGAGAAGATCGTAATCATGTCCATTTTTAGTCTTTCTGCATGCTAAATATCTCCAGGTAATTCAGCCATTTCTTTTATGTTGTTCCCAGGCTTCTCACCATCTTGATTATTCTAGATACTTTCTCTTGTTTGTCAGTGTCCTTTTGGAGGTATTTTTAAAGTGTTTCAAATACTCCACATGTAGTCTGAACAGCAGGTTTCAGTGGGGCTGTTACCTGCTTTTATTCGAACACTGTGCTCTATGAAAGCAATCTGATAGGTTTCTTAGCCAGGTAAAAACAGGCTTTTTATTGAGCTTGAGTTAGCTAAAAACTTGGTCTTTCCATGTGAACTGCCAAGACAGTTTCTTCCCCTACTCTGTACTTTTACTATGGGTTGTTTTAGCTTGGTGGCCCTTAATAGAAATGTACAAGGTAGCATATTTATCATCATTTTTATTTTAGTCCAGACTCACAGTCCACTGAGAATTCAGAATATTATTTATCATGTACATTTTCTGTGCTAACTCACAGCTTTGAGTTGTTTGTACATTTGTTTAGCATGTCTCGAGCAGATTAATCCAAATGGTTCGTTTTTAAATGCTGAAGTTTGCAGGGCTGTTTTCAGGTTAACATGTCTCCGTAATCTTTGAGGGTGGTATTCAACAACTGTGAATCAATTAAACAGTATTGTCATCAAGCTCCTTACTACTCAAAATGTGATTCTAGGTTCAGCATCAGCATTGCCTGGAGGCTTATTTTAAAATGTAGATTAAATCATGCCAGTGCTGAAGTGGGAAAAAAAGGCAAAAAATGCAGACTCTCTGGCCCCGCCCCCAACCTACTGAATCAGAATCTGTATTTTGACAAGATTTTCACATGATTCCTATGTACACTGCAGTTAAGAAGCACTGATCTAGCCTACATTTCTTTATAATGGTAGGAAGAAAAACTTTAGATCCTGTGCAGAAACCAAGTCAGAAGGCAGCAATGTCATCCCACTGTCCCTATTAAAGACTTTCTCAATCTGTAGAAATTTAAAAATATCCATGTCTGGCCAACCCAGAGAAAGTTCCCCAGGTGATTCTAATGTGCAAGCCAAGGTTGAGAACCATCCCTGTGTAAAGGAAATAAGGTTAATTTGGTAGTGAATCCCACTTCTCGTGAACGTGTTTTCTTCTACATGCTTGCAGTTTATCTGATAGTTTATTGCAGAGTTTTCCCCTAGGTTTATTGTTAGATTTTACTTCTCTTTAGTTTGTAGACTTCACTGTTTTTGAAGATTGTATCATTTTAAAAATCTAGTTCTTTAGTATTTCTCCTGTTCTCTGTGGTATCTCAAAGACTATCATTAGAAGTTACGCAGTATTGGCTTTTGATTCTCTTGGAAAAGTGTGTTTTTTTCCACTCTGTTCAGTTGGAAGGTGATTCTCATTGTTGAATAAAATAGAAACAAAACAGAAGTTGAGTAACTCTACCCTCCATCTTCTGTAATGTACCAGACTCCCCACCATACTCAGTATAACACCCCTTTTCTTGTTTCAGATTCTGTTTTTTAAATCTTTCCCATATTTTTGCAAGTTTCTGTTCTTTGTGGGCTTTAACCTCCCTGATACTATTCTTAAGACTTTGTGCCACTGTTGTAACTGTCCTTGGCATGTGAGTTTTCTGTTATCTTTAGTTCATGTCCTTTAAATGTCAGAATTTATCAGATGGCTTTGCCTTCTTTGGAAGATTTATATTTTTCAAGCCTTTTAACCCTACAATTATTTTCAGAACTATTTACTGATCCTTCACAAGTAGATTTTCTCCTAACTTCCGTGTATTAGTGTTCAAAATATTAAGTGCTTTAAGAATATTAGCCAATTTGAGAAATTACAGCTGAAGCTTCTTTTCCTGATTTTCTGTATTTTTAAAAATCAGCTGCTTTTACCATTTCCAATACCAAATTGTATTACTTGAGATACATGTGGAAAAATTTGGCTTCCTTTGGTTGTTGGTTTTGGGGTTTTTTGTTTTGTTTTAGTGCCTTGCCCATGTAACTTTTATGAGTGTTTTACTTAAGCGGCTGATTTCTAGTCTTTCAAGTATTATAAGATCGGCATTTGTCAGAAATTTCTATAGTTTAGTCTTATCAAAATTAGGGAATCTTAGTTATGAGATTAGAAAACTCTTTCCAAAAATATTATAGTCTCCCCCCTACCCTTCCTTGACATGCTCATCTAATTTAAACAGTGATAGGACATCTCTAAGAATAATGATCTAAGGAAAACAGAATAGAGATCTAGGTGTGCCCGTGTCTACACTAAAATTTATTGAGGCTCAGCAAGGAGGCAGTTTGACAAGATGGACTTCTTTGTGTTTTCATATCTGGAAGAGGGTTTGTTTTTATTTTTCTCTTTAGGATTGATTTGTGAGCATTCTGGCACTTTTATGTGAGTTGGGGGGGGGGTTAAATTTTAGTACCAATGTGGACTACCTTTTTTCCACAAACCAGTTTTTCATATTTTCCTAGTCTGCTTGGACTGCTGTAATAGAATATCATAAACTGGTGGCTTATAAACAACAGAAATTTGTTTTTCACAGTTCTAGAGGCTGGGAAATCCAAGATCAAGGTGCCAGTAGATTCAGTGTCTGGTGAGGGCCAGGTTCCTCATAAATGGATGCCTTTTCACTGTAACCTGACATGGCAGAAAGGGCAGACGAGCTCTCTGGGGACTGTTTAATAAGGGTACGGATCTCTTTCATGAGGGCTCCATTCTCATGACCTAATCACTTTTCAGAGGCCTCACCTTCTAATACCGTCACCTTGGGGGTTAGGATTTCAACATATGAATTTGGAGGTGGGCAGACACAAACATTCAGACCGTGACACATATGTTCATGGAATTAAGTTTTGTTTATGTGAACTTAAATAAAGTGAATCTGGGTTTGGAAGGAAAAGAATTAGAGAATGAAAATTTTCATTTGGATTTTTCCCATATTTTAGATTATTTACTACCATTATTTTTCATTAGTGTGGTTAATTGAGAGTGTGTGGAAATCTGCCAATATTCTAGTTTCCTTAAGCTCATACAATTAGTGAATGATAAATAACAATTTTTGGCTAACTTTACATGTTGCTTAGAGCCGGGTTTGGCATACTTTTTCTGTAAAAGGCCAGATAGTATTTTAGGCTTTGCAGACCAAAAAGCAAAATTGAGCATGTTATACAGTCTCTTATATAAAAAGAGAGAAACCAAATTTCCACAAAGATTTCTTGATAAAACTCAAAAGGTAATAATAATTGAGTACAATCTTTTGTAATATAGGTTTACTAATTAGAAGAATGACATTCTTTTGAGGGGTAACATTTTGCTTAAATTGGGATTCAAAATTAGTGTTCCTTATCAATTGTTTGCGCGTGTTCGTCTATAATTGCTGACTTGAAAGAGATTTTCCATACTTCACCTTTGAAAATGTCTTTTCATACATGTAGGTACTGCTGTCTTAATCCACAAGCATATGATTTTGATGAAGAATATTCATCTTTTAGAAGGCATTTATAGAATTTTGTTAGATTCTTCTCTTAATATTTACCTTTTAGCATATTACACTACACTGCAGAGTTGTCACTTCTAGTAGAGGGTTAGATGGAAACTTCCTCAGTTGCACAGTGAAATGGACTTTGAAATAAGGAAATTTCCTTTGCACTTACATTGGGGATCCACAAAATGGTTCTGGAACTATAGTTTGAGCTCAGAAAATGTATCTGCTATAAATTAGTGCGTGAATGGAGCCCTCATTTCTTTGACAGCACGAGAAGTGCATAAAGCAGCTTACATTACTTGTAATACTAGTGTTAGTTATTGTTGAAATGACTTTACCACAGTATAAGTGTTGCATATAAGCATTGTTTGCTTTGTTATTTTAGGTTGGATTCATTAAGAAACATTATCAAGTCTGCAGCAAAAGCTTTGTCCAATCCATTTATTTTTTGATAATAGTAATTGAGGGTAGTTCTTCTCACTCAGAAAAAAAAAATCCGTCTTTGCCCTGAGTACAACAAATCACAATAAAACTTTACCAATGTTAAGCCATCAAAATGTTGTGTAGTAGAGCAAGTCCAGATTTCTGACAAGCTGAGTGTGGTGGCTCGAACCTGTAGTCCCAGCTACTCCAGAAGCTGAGGTGGGAGAATTGCTTGAGGCCAGCCTGGGTGATATATGGAGAGCCTGTCTCTAAAAAAAAAAAAAAAAATTCTGACAAAAATTCATGGAACTGATGACGGTTAAGTCCACAAGAGTGAAGTTTGTCATTAACACTACTGGTTCTATAATATGATATTCAAATATTTTCTGCAGAGTACCTGCTGATGAATAATATAATGCATAACCATAGACGTTAAACACCTTACATTTTCATAAGCTTTGTAAATTTGCCCAACTAACCTGCGGCCTCAAGGCCACATGTGGCCCTCCACATCCCCAAGTGTGGCACCTCGACTGATTCCAAACTTCACAGAACAAATCCCTTTATTAAAAGGATTTGTTCTGTAAAATTTGGATTCAGTCAAAAGGCCACACTCAAGGATCCAGAAGGCCACAGATTCCCCACCCCTCAACCAGGTCTTTTTCCATTCCATACACATTGTTACCATTTCAGTTGTAACATATCTTATTAAATATTAACAAATTCTACTTCAGGTTGTGCTGAATTAGTGTTTTCTCAACTTCTTTGAAAATATTCTCACCTGTAGTTGTTTCATGCAGACTATTTGTAGAGGCTACTTCTGTAGTTAGTTCAAACTCCTTGAATAGTCAACACTTGGCTCTGTGAATAAACAACTAAATAATATCAGTTATGTTTGTCGACTCATCAAGAGCCAAGGAGAAAACCACTTCATCATTTGCCTTGTTTTTCAATTGATTAGTGACATTGCTTCCAATATCCTCAACTTTTTATACAACAGTACTCACCGAAAGGCCAATCAATATTCTTAAACAAGTGTATTTTCTCTGGACACATTTCTTCAGCTGCTGCACTCAAACACAGTTTCACTAACTCACCATTGATGAGCAGCTTTCCTTGCTTAGCCAACAAATCAACCACTTGGAAACTTACTTTGGTTGAAACCTTATTTTCATTTTTTACTTTTGTGAAGACATTTTGTGATGAGATATTTCAAATTGTCTAGCTTTTTAGACTGTAGTTTTCCTGTGAATTGGAATATCGTGACTACTGTTTAGTCTAATAATGTCAGTGTTTGTTGTATTACTTTAGCATATAAGTATATAATGTCTCTGCATAATAAACAGAATTTTTGCTATCTAATCTGATAACAAAATAATCTATTCACTGCTTTGCCTTTAAGCGTGACATTTTGAAGTTCACTTTTTTCATTTGACATGATGAGTGTATACTGGTAATTTTTTCAAATGTCACAGTATGGTGGCACTTCAAATGCTGTCAAGTTATAACCGTATCACTGCAACTTAGAGTATGCAGAGCAGCAGTGCAGAGCAATGAAAGTGCCACATACAGCCTGTCACAACTGCTCAACTCTGCCTTTATAGCATAGAAGCAGCCATAGATAATATGTAAATGAATGTGTATGGCTGTGTTCCAATAAAACTTTATGAATACTGAAATGTGAATTTCATGTGATTTTTCACACATCACAAAATATTCTTTTTTAACCCTTTAAAAGTGTAAAAGGCATTCTTAGATTGCAAGGAGAATAAAAACATGCAGTGGGGCTGGATTTGGCCCAAGGGCTGTAGTTTGCTAACCCCAGACCTAGTCTTTTCTTAGTATCACAATGCTCTTCAGGAGTTTTTTTTGTTATGAAATTTCATTCATTTGAGGTCTTAAAATCAACATCTTAACCTGCATTCTGGATTTCCACTTAATTAAAACTATTGTATAGAATACACAGTGACTTCTGTCTTCAAGATAGGTCTCCTTTCTCTTTTTAGGTAATTTTCCACTTGTTCATCAAGATGGAAAACTCAGATTCTAACGATAAAGGAAGTGGTGATCAGTCTGCAGCACAGCGCAGAAGTCAGATGGACCGATTGGATCGGGAAGAAGCTTTCTATCAATTTGTAAATAACCTGAGTGAAGAAGATTATAGGCTTATGAGAGATAACAATTTACTAGGCACCCCAGGTATGCTACATGTAATTTAAGGATTTATATATGTAACTTGCTGGGTTTTTAAAAAAAAATACTTTAACTTGTTTTAAAAATCTGTTTCTTTAGCCATTGTGAAATATGGTTATTTAATATAAGGGATATAGAGTGACATTTACTGCTGTACTTACTACCTGATTCTGTTCACTCAGATTTGGAGTTATATCAGATTTTTAAGTTATTAATTATGAATTTTTAGTGAACTGAATTGAAAAGAATGGAGCTGAACAATCTTTTTGTTTTTAGTTGGCTTTATTGAACTTACTAGAGATACGGATCCAAGTGTAGAATAGCTAATGGGAACTTCATTCCTAGGACAGACTTAGTCATCTCTGATTTTCTGAATATGTCCCAATTGTAATCTTCCAGAGCTAGCCTTAGGTAAAATAGCAATTAGAACTTTGTGCTTGCTTATTCTCTTTTACCCCACTATGTCCTGTTTGATCCTAGTTAAAACTCAGTATCTGTTGTCTTCATTTCTGTTTAATTCTGCCAACCTTTGGGTGATTGCTTAAATTTTAAAAGGTAAGGTTTTAACATGACTTTTAAGAGAGGGGGAGTGGGTTTTGAGCCAGCAGTACCAGACTTGAGTCAGAATGCCTTAGTTGGAATTCTGGCTCTGCTGTTAATCAGTGTGGCTTCTGGCAAGTCAGTCTCTTGCTCAGTCTGTTTTCTCATTTTAAAATGCAAATAACAATATCTACCTCCCAGAGTTGCAATTTTTAACAATTAGATATTGTATGCAAAAGTAATTTGTAAACTGGAAAGACCCTTGTGAAAATATAAGTTGTAATATTTATGTTCCCAAAGAAGTGAATTTTTCCCAGGTTCCTACTCTGTGGTTTTCATCTCAGAGGGTTAAGGTTCACTGGTTTCTTTTTCTTTTTTTAATTTTAGTGTAAAAAATTTTTTTTCTTAACTATTTTAAAAATATAATTTCTAATCACTTTATGTCAGGTCAGATAAAGTATTTGGTTGTCCTGTCCTTAATCTCATCTTTGCCCTGTGGTGTGTGTTTGTCGTAAGAGTCACTGGTTTTCATTTGTAATTTGGCAAACATTTTTAAACTTTCAGGTGAAAGTACCGAGGAAGAGTTACTGAGAAGACTACAACAAATTAAAGAGGGCCCGCCACCACAAAACTCAGATGAAAATAGAGGTATATTTTGCTTTGGGGGTGGGGGTGGGTAGAGGATGGAATGATAAGAACTTTGTAATAGTAAATGTCAGCCAAAGATTATCCAGAAATGGCACAAATTAATTTGGTGCTAAGTAACTGCTCATAAAAAGAGCACTGGCATTTTGTTGATATTTGGCGAGAATGTCAGGATGTTTTTTTCTGCCTCACCTTTGGGTTGTTTGTGTTAATTGGGACACAGTGAGAGATGGCCTATTTTAAATGTGATTTTTTTTCTTGGTTTTCCATCCCCATTGAAATTTCCTCCTACTTAATTCTTTCTTTATAAACATGTGACTTCTTCAGAATCAAAAAGAAATGCTGCATTCTGTAACCCAGTGGTACCTAATGGGGTACAATTTTGCCTCGCCTTGGGGGCATTGGCAATGTCTGGAGACATTTTTGGTTGACACAACTGGGGGCTTGCTACTGGCATCTAGTATGTAGAGGGTAGGGGTGCTGTTAAACATCCTGATATCCTATAATGCACAGCACAGCCTCTATGACAAAGAATTAACTTTCAACATGTCAGTAGTGCCACTGTTGAGAATTCCTGCTCTAACCTTTGGTCTGGTGTTTTCCTCCCAGTGTGAAGTAGGGATTATGACTGTGTAACCTAAAAGGTTATGATAATAATTTGGCTTGTGAACTGGCCATTATATGTGCTGTGCAAGGTTTAGGCTATTTATTTAATCTGATCTTCAGTTTCATGTCAATTTAAAATCTTGGTAACATTAAGATATATTTAAATAGTTTTAAGCTTATAAACCTTGTTTATGTTTTTGTTATGGCTACAATAGTCTTATATTTTAAAACAACCTCATGTGTTATCAAAGACACATAAGAGACTAAAGTAGTGTTGTAAACGAATGAAAATTTGAATTTACCTAGTTTGCTTACATTAGTGTTTTGACAGTGGACTAAAAAAATGTTGCCTTCTGATATTCCTACAGTGGTATGCTAGGCTCTGTATATGATGAAATACTAAAAATAGACTTCTTCCAGATCTCCTTTAAAAATAAAATAGCTCCAAATTTCTCTAGGATTAGCCTGCTCTTTTCAAATGGAATTAAAATTTTCTTGCCTTTACTTAAAAGTCTGTGTGGTGTAGTTTGTGAAAACCCATGAATGTGAAATATGTTCAGAATTTTAAAGTTCTTTTCTTCAATACAAAGTTTCAGAGCACTATTATGTGATTGTCCTAATTTTAGTAGTTCCTTTTTCTCCCTCTTCTCCTCCTTTGTTTTAAACAGGTGGAGACTCTTCAGATGATGTGTCTAATGGTGACTCTATAATAGACTGGCTTAACTCTGTCAGACAAACTGGAAATACGACACGAAGTGGGCAAAGAGGAAACCAATCTTGGAGAGCAGTGAGCCGGACTAATCCAAACAGTGGTGATTTCAGATTCAGTTTAGAGATAAATGTTAACCGTAATAATGGGAGCCAAAATCCAGAGAATGAAAATGAGCCATCTGCAAGACGTTCTAGTGGAGAAAATGTGGAAAACAACAGCCAAAGGCAAGTGGAAAATCCACGATCTGAATCTGCATCTGCAAGGCCATCTAGATTAGAACGAAATTCAACTGAAGCATTAACAGGAGAAGTCCCACCTACGAGAGGTCAGAGGAGGGCAAGAAGCAGGAGCCCGGACCATCGGAGAACCAGAGCGAGAGCTGAAAGAAGTAGGTCACCTCTGCATCCAATGAGTGAAATTCCACGAAGATCTCATCATAGTATCTCATCTCAGACTTTTGAGCATCCTTTGGTAAACGAGACTGAGGGAAGTTCTAGAACCCGGCACCATGTGACATTGAGACAGCAAATATCTGGACCTGAGTTGCTAAGTAGAGGTCTTTTTGCAGCTTCTGGAACAAGAAATGCCTCTCAAGGAGCAGGTTCTTCAGACACAGCTGGCAATGGTGAATCCACAGGATCAGGACAGAGACCTCCAACCATAGTCCTTGATCTTCAAGTAAGAAGAGTTCGTCCTGGAGAATATCGGCAGAGGGATAGCATAGCTAGCAGAACTCGGTCTAGGTCTCAGACGCCAAACAACACTGTCACTTATGAAAGTGAACGAGGAGGTTTTAGGCGTACGTTTTCACGTTCTGAGCGGGCAGGTGTGAGAACCTATGTCAGTACCATCAGAATTCCCATTCGTAGAATCTTAAATACTGGTTTAAGTGAGACCACATCTGTTGCAATTCAGACCATGTTAAGGCAGATAATGACAGGTTTTGGTGAATTAAGCTACTTTATGTACAGTGATAGTGATTCAGAGCCTAGCGGCTCAGTTCCAAGTCGAAATATGGAAAGGGCAGAATCACGGAATGGAAGAGGGGGTTCTGGTGGTGGTGGTGGTTCTGGTTCCAGTTCGAGTTCTAGTTCCAGTTCCAGTTCCAGTCCTAGTTCCAGTTCCAATGGTGAAAGTTCAGAAACTAGCTCAGAGGTGTTTGAAGGCAGTAATGAAGGAAGTTCATCATCAGGCTCAGCAGGTGCCAGGCGAGAGGGTCGACATAGGGCCCCAGTCACATTTGATGAAAGTGGTTCTTTGCCCTTCCTTAGTCTGGCTCAGTTTTTCCTCTTAAATGAGGATGATGATGACCAACCTAGAGGACTCACCAAAGAACAGATTGACAACTTGGCAATGAGAAGTTTTGGTGAAAACGATGCATTAAAAACCTGTAGTGTTTGCATTACAGAATATACAGAAGGCAACAAACTTCGTAAACTACCTTGTTCCCATGAGTACCATGTTCATTGCATCGATCGCTGGTTATCTGAGAATTCTACCTGTCCTATTTGTCGCAGAGCAGTCTTAGCTTCTGGTAACAGAGAAAGTGTTGTGTAATTAAGATCTGAACTCTCAGCTATGTAGCTGGTGTAGTGATGGGCAAACAGGAATCACTTGCTTTTATGTCCACTTTTTGAGTGGTGCTTAAATGTAAAAACCTGAATTGAGTCATTGCTTTCTGAAGGAATCATTGTCCTTTCTCCAGTTTCTGTTCCAGAATAAAAGGAAGTATTTAAAAAGCAATGTTTTAGGATCTAAAAATCTGATTTCAGTACCAGGTGAATTGGTAGCAGCTCTGTTACTGATAATTTATCATATACACTTGTCAGTTTCTCCTTTGTTATCTTAAAAGATCTGCCTTAGCAATGGCTCCTGTTTCATGTTGATCTTTAAAGTTTCCCATGCCATAGGAGAGAGAGGCAGAGGAAATTCCCAGTTTAGACTAAGTTACAGTCTGTGTTTCATAAGTGATTACTTAAAGCTGTATCATTCCCAGTTATTAGTTGACACAAATTCAACCACATTCTGATTATCATTCACCTTTCAGACTAGGTGATACTGGACATGTCAGTGTAAATAACACTAAGGTTAGGATCTTCTAAGTGTATAATTGTCTCCTAAGCCCATCACTGTGGCACACTGTAGAGTGAGCTTATAGTTTAATTGAGATATTTATCTTGTGGAAATATTAAAAAAGCCTATGCTTGTGTAAGTGAAAAAATCACATTCATTTGTTTAAAAATGTAAAGCTATTTTGTAGAGGCTCAGTACTTTTCCAATGCACTGTTGTATTAATGCATTAAAAATTGTAAAGTACCATGCTTAGAGATGAGAAAACTGCTTTTTGTGAGCCAACATAGTAAAACACACCAAACAAAGTACAAAGCTGCTTTTGTAAGTGTGTAGATGTCAAGAGCAGAACATATCTATAATATTTAATGTATGTGAACAGCTACTGTGACATGCAAAGGAAAGGAAAGTGCAGAATCAAACTGCATTAAAGACCAATGGAAATTGCGTATTTTAACTTGGATTTAGGCAGGAAGTGAAAGATGAGAGGTAAAGAAAACTGCTTTGAAGAATTTAAAGTTTTCATGACGACGGTAATCAGATATGAACTGGTTTCATATGGTGAGAGCAGCAGCAGCAGCTTGATCCGGTATTCTACCTGAGTAGATGAAGCAGAAGATCAGCAAATTTGGCAGAGCTTTGGTTTAAGAAAAACAAACCACTACCACCTAGCACAAGTTAATTTGATGTTTTTACAAGTCTACTCCTCAAAAAAAAAAAAACAGGTGGAGGAAAGAGACTATAAACCACTTTTAGCATACAAATTGCAGTTGGTACAGATGTGTGTGCTAATAGGAAAGTCTCGAATTTGCATTGTTTTTGAGATTTATCATTTAAGGTACCAGTGCACACTTGTTAATATTTCATTACTGTCTCTCTAACACCTAACATCTCACATTTAAAGATCAGTTGAAGATTAAGGAATTTTTATTCTTTGTTTAAAGTGAGTCATGTTGGGTTATTTGAAATTCAAATTTTAATTGTGCTGCCCATATTTGAAGATGAGACTGCTGACTCACTATGGACATGCACTTTATGTTGTTTTCTTAGTAGTAAGAATAGCTTCATGATAACTGTAGTACTCTTGCCTAATTTCTCTTTTGAGGCCGGTTGGGGTTAGGATTAGTCTGACTGTGGAGCAGATATTTGTTTTTCTGGGAAAAGCTAACAGGCCAGAAGAGGGACTGAACATGTCCTTGGCCTTTAACAAAGCAAGCTAACTACCCAGACATAGTCAAATACTTTACAAAATAAACAGGTCTGCTTTAGGAATTATCTGGCTACCTTCACTGTTACCAACTTAGCTGTAAAGATTATTTCAAAGCTGATTCTTTCATGTTTTCTTCTGGCTTTCAATCCTACCTAAGTATCAAGGAAATTAACTTGTAAATATGGTAGTTGTTTACTAAGGATATGTACTGCTCTTGCAAGGAAATAATGTCCAAACAAAGCTTCACTTATTTTTTTTAATATAAGCAGATTTCACTGTTTATGGCGCTTATGTAATACATTTTATCTTTTTAAAAAATTGTCCATGTAAAAGTCAGGATTCCTTTATATTTGTGAGCCTCCTTGTCTCCTTTCCTAAGGGTGTAATCTATGTTTTTCAGATCTGCAGGGTAGTCCTGATTGGCTAAAAACAAATCCATTTTCTTGGCATAAAATGTTCCATTATTATAGGGGTGTTCATTTTAAATAGTTTAAAAACAACTGCAGCACATTCTAAGCATAAAAGAAAGTTATTGACAACAGGTACCTCCCTAACCTCCCAAGGTGTATTATTCATTTGTGAAGTATTAAAGTCAGAGGTAATTCAAGCAGAATGCTGGTTATGAATGTAGATGTTAAAGCTATTCATAAACACTGGAAGTAGAATTTTAAGCTTTTAGCCTTCAGTAGAATGCACATATTGGACATGTGCATGTGGACACCTTTTTCAATAGCACTCATTAATTTTCATTGGATCGTGTAGAATGAATACAAGTATTTTAGTGGAATTTGCTACTTAATTTTTTATTTTATGAGGTCCATGACTAATATATACTTACTATTGTTGTGGACATTGAAGACAAGGTCATTTGTAGGTGTCAGATATACAGTGGTGAACAAAAATCTTTTTTCCTCACCAGCATCCAAGCACCTATTCTTGAGGGAGCATTTTCTTGCAAAAGACTTTACATTTCATTTTGTATCTTTGCACTTTTTCTTTATTACAGATAGGTTCTGTCCTTAAGACGTAGTTTGAACTTCATGCAGTAATAGGAACAAAAAAAAAAAAATGTTGGGAGTTTACATTATTCAAAGCACATAGGGAAATGTACTAAAACCTGAATTTCCTTGACTATTTCAGATGTTTTTAAAAATTCACTTACTAGTCTAAAATGTTTGAAGTGATTTGTTGTTTAACTCCAAACAGCTTCAGACAAGGTTGAGATTTATTGGTACTATTAGAAACAAAATTGAACAAGTTAGGTTAAAAGTTTGCAAACTTTAGCAACGCTAGAAGATGAGCCATGTTGTTAATTTGGAATATTTGCTCTAAAAAGAACATATTAGTTATACCTCAGTGGTGTTAATGGAGGTGGGGATTGAGATGAGTGTCCACATCGTGTTGGAATGTAGGTGATAATTGTACAGTTCATAGGAAAACCTTTAGCACCAGGAGATGTGTGTGTGTTTATACACACAGTTTTTAAGAACATGATTATTGAAATTCATCCAAACTTTAAGATTAGGAAACTGGTTAGCTGTGTTACCTCAAGTAATGTCCCCCCCACCCCAGCTCCCACCCCTGGGAAAACAAATTTTCCGTGCCAAGCATTCTCTCCTAGTGTCAGTGTCTCAGATTATATTTATGAAGGGTTATCACTTAATATGCTTTGTATTTAACCATCTGCTTCCCAGGTGTCCAGCACATGAAATGGGTCAAGCATCAGCCATGACTTTCAGTTAGTTCCCAAAATACCCATGTGACAGGGAGGTAAATGTTGCAACATGCCTCTTAAAAGGCCACTTTTCAGCTTGCTAGGATACAGTGGCACCTTGTGGTTGTTAATATTTTTCTTTTAAAGGTGGAGGATATTTTTATTCTCCCTTTTCTCCTTCGTTCTTTGATGAACAAAAAGAATTCATAATCTGCCTTATTTGATTTTTTAAAGTTGTATCTTACTGGCTTCCCTGTGAAATGTTTTACCAATATTAAGTACATAGAAGCCATGTTTGCAGGGCACTTTTATTCTTTCCTAGTCTTATAAGACTATGCTAATTGCTACTTTCTGAAGTATTCTGTACCTTAGTAATGCAAGAGATTGATAAGGCACATGTTAAAGTGTCAGGTGTGTTTTTTTCCCTTAAGTATAGTATAATTCTTCAGTATGTTTAATATTCAATAACAGTGTTGTAATTCATTGAGTTAACTAGTAAATTGTGTGCTTTTGAAAAAATATTTGAAAATGTAAATCAGTGTAACATGCTTCATTTGGAAAGTTAAAGTGCAAGGTCCAAGGAACTAGTATTTCACTTATTTTTAAGTCATATTTTTAATAAGCAACTAAAAACAGCTGTGAGTTCAGTACCTGCCCTTTAAAATTTTTAGCATTCTGAAATTAAGAATTCTTTTTCTTAACTGGAACAGTTCTAAAATATTATCTAACATTCTCAACAAGTGAGTGATCAATCTCATTTAAGTAACCCTAGTTTGTATCTTAAATTCTACAGCATTGAGTAGAGCTGTTATTGGGGTGTTAGAACTCTCAAGTGATAATCACAGAACAGTTTGTATCAGTTTTATGATTCTTTTCATGTCTCGATTTAGGTCTGAAGGAAACAGGCACACCTCCACTCTAAAAATTACAGTGAGATACTTGTTTTTGATTAATATTTGTTTACTAAAGTTCCACAAGCTGCTTTATAGTAACTTAGGCTGAGTAGTAGTTATCTTAAAGACATGCAGTGAAAGTGAACCCCATCATACCACTGTGCCTCTTTTTCAAGGCTCCTCCATCAGTTCCTCATCTTGCAGATTTATTCCAATACCAAGATACGGTTGAACCAGCTGCCCAGCCTTAACTCTATTTAGTGCCCCGCTACTAACATTCTTTTAACTGATTTGTATGTGTTTTAACTGTCCAATGTTTGGATTTTACCTCTTGATAGCTCCATTTGTCCCTGGTGCTGCTTTTAAAGATGTAGGGCCATGTGATCAGGTATTAAGTTGAGTAGGTACGCCGTTGGCCTGGTTATGTATCTGTGCCTGTTTTATCTTCTCCCAGGAAGAGCTGCTTTGGTATAGATGTTTACTTAGATTCATATAAAGAATCAGGCAGCAATCTTGGAAAACTTTCTGAAGCCTATAAGAACCCGAAGGTTTGGAGGGGGAACAGTAACAAAGGCTGCCTTTATGTCTTTGATCACGAAGCACATAAATGTATGTTCTGTAAAGACTTAAGTGATTGTTATACCAGGGCTTCCTGACCTCCAGGAGAGACTCAAAAAGCAGAGAGGAGCACAAAGTGAAGTGAATTTGGTTGGCTTGCTTTATCTGGTTTCTCATTTTCTTTCAATTTAAACCTGAACATAACACCCTTCTCCAATATCTATCCAGCAGACTCCTGGTTGGGAAGCCCTGTATTAAATTTCGAGAATGTACCCAGTTTTCTTTTCTTTTCTTTTTTTTTGTACAGTGCTTAAACTTGCTAAAAATTGTTTAATGCAAAACAAGACCTTGAAAGGTCAGTCATATTAAAGCTGGTTTGATTGTTAATAGTTATCTTTTAGGAAGAAGCTTTTTCCCTATGTAAGATGTCATACTGCAGATTTAAAATATAGACTATCAATAAAATGCATGAAGTGATCATTTGTGCTTGATCATCTCTCCTTGGGTTTTTCTTTAAGAGGGGGAATCTTCTAAAGGTTCTTTTGCTTCAAACCAATGTCGATAGACTTGATTTTTAGAATCAAGTGGAATTACGGTGCAACCTTGATTTTGATTCCTCTCACTGCTGTGGGTATGGGCAGGTACTGGTTTATGTGATATAACTTCTGTTTTATCTGTGTTGTGTAGTTGAATGGTTTAATCTTTGAATGGTAAAATAAAAGATGAAAGTATATTCCGACACAAGAATCCTGGAAAGATTTATGTAAGTGACATTTTAAGTAGGTGCATCTTTGCTGTTTCTTACATTCTCACCATTGCCCTGACCACTCCTTTGCTTGACCTCTGTATATGCAAAAACTTTTATAGGTGTGCATGTGTGCTCGTGCAGCTTCTGTCTTCCATCCCTACCTCCAACCTTTTAAACATGTTGCTTGAGCCATTAAGATATTCTTGTTCCAAGTAGATCATCACATTCTGATCTGATACCTGGATGAGACTTCCCCTTCGTATTAATTTCACTGGTGGTGAATTTTATTATAGTTTCATTTCCTCTGGTGCCTACAGAGCTGGCTCTCATTGGCACTGTGACTCAGTTCTTCAGGTTAGTTTTGGTGTGGTCAGCTCTTCACCTCATGATCTTCCCAGGGTTTTAATTTTAGTATCGGTCATGATTCTCTTACTTGAAATTCAATACCACCACTGAAAAGTTTGTGCTGTAGACAATGGAAGCCAATGCACAGGCATCTTGTAGGTCCGTGAAAAGGACCCAGATACCTAGAAAAGAGGATTTAGTAAATCTGGGTGGATTATAAACTGCACTCTTTTTGTTTTGTTTTGTTTTGTTTTGTTTTGTTTTTAGAGACAGGGTCTCGTTCTGTCACCCAGGTTGGAGTGCAGTGGCATCACCACACCTCACTGTAACCTCAAATTCCTGGGCTCAAGCAATCCTGCCTCAGCTTCCTGAGTAGCTGGGACTACAGGTGCGCACCACCACACCTGACTATGTAAACTGCACTCTTAATGATCATTTCAAAAAATGTGAAAGCTAGAGTCCTGTTTCAGTCTTTGAATTTAGGCAAGATTTAAAGACCTTGCAAATGGATCATAATAGCTATATTAAAAATAGCTAAACTTTTCTGGTTGCTGTCAGGCTTTGTATTAAGTATTCTATATAATTTATTTAATTCTCACAGTGACTGTGAGGTGCAGGTATTACCACCCATTTTAAAGGTGATGCAGCTGAGATACAGACATTTGGTAATTTGCCCAGGGTCACATAGAAAATTGCAGAGTATTTCCACTCAGATCTTTGATTCCAAAATTTATCTTCCTTGTGCCCTTAATCCTGCTGCTATATGACCTCTAATTTGTTTTTTAGTATTTATCCCAAGCCCTAGACTAGATACTTGTGAGGTATGATTTCTTAAAGAGCAGTTTTGGGTGGTTTGCCAAGAAAAACCTAAAAAGGCAAATCATTTCTTCTGAGGAGGATTAATGGTCATATATTGTAAATTCAGTAAATCACTTTGGGTATTACCAAATACACCTGAGAACTATGAATAATGTGAGCCTTCATTTTAGCACGTAAAGTAATCAGCACTAGGTCAAAAGGTATCAGGATGTTTCATTTCCAAAAGTCTGCATGTAGGCTGGAATAAAAATTTGGGGAATCTTAATGTTTAATGGTCATGTGGGCCCCTTATTACATGTGCTCTTGGCCCCAATTATGACTTGATTTGAATATGAGATGATTAGAAAGAATTGCAGCTGGCTTTTTAAAAAGTATGCCAGCCACCTTATTGGCATCCAAGTGAATACCCTTTAACGTTAGTTGCCTTGGGCAGCCATAGGCATTCCAAGAATGTTATCATTGCTCAGAAGATGCTTGGAATTTGTTTAAATGGTTTTTAGAAACAACTTTATGAGCCACTGAGAGAAGCAACCCTATTCTGTTTGTTCACTTTATTTGCCACCCTTGAAATGAATCTTTGCTGTTTTCAAGGATTATCTTTTTCTTGATGGAGATTTGCCACCTGTAAGCATGTTCGGGAATGTACTATGCACTCTAAAGGCAATCACAAACAAGTCATTTCCAAATAATAGGTGCGGTAGTATTTAGAATAAGTAAATAGCTGCTGAGGTGAGTACTTTGAAAAGATTACCACATTATCAACGTTTGGAGCACAGGGAGAAAGAAGGAATCCCCACCCTCAAGGAGACAGCATTTCGTCGAGAAGATGTGTAAGTAGATAAATAAAATATTACCAAAACCTTAAGAGATGTGCATACTATAATTATCCATCTCCATTCACATATGTCATAACTACTAGAGCTAGTATGACATTTGAAGGGAGCAGTAAGAGGTAATGGGGGAAACAAGGGATCATCTGAATTTCAAGTTTGTTTCCTCAGCTAATAGAAGATAAATGTGTATTATGTTCCTAGCATTTCCTAGGCATTGTGCTGGTCCGAGGTTTCTCTTCCCTTTGTTTTTGGTAGGATGGAGACCTGAAGCCTCTGAAATATTGCTGAGTTTCTCAATGGGCAGTATTGGTGACTGTGGTGTGCAGTCACCAATAATTCACAACTGGTCCTCTATATGCATCAGAAGTTCTAAAGTAGTACTGTGCAGTAGAAATACAATGCAAGGCACCATATGTAATTTTAAGTTTTCTAGCAGCCACTTTACAAAAGGTAATGTGTAAAGAAATTAATTTTGGCTGGGCGTGGTGGTTCACGCCTGTAATCCCAGCACTTTGGGAGGCCGAGGCAGGAGGATCCCTTGAGGCCAGGAGTTTGAGAACAGCTTGGGCAACATAGCGAGACCCTGTCTCAAAAAAATTTTTTTTAATATTTTTATTTAACCCGGTAAATATCATCTCAATATGTAGTCAATATAAAAATTATTAGTGAGATATTTACTTTTTTTCATACTGAGTTTTCAAAATATGGTATTTTATGCTTACAGTACGTATCAATTTAGACAAGGCACATTCCATCCAAATCAATAACCACAAGTGGCTATCGGCTAACATATAGAACAGCACAGCTCTAAAACTGGGGGGGAGAGAGATTAAAGTGGGTAAGATGCAAATGGGGATGAGTTTTAAAAGTTCACCTGTGGATATGCCTAGGCACATCTTACCTCCACTACACCAGAGCTAAATAAGCCTCATTCTTTTTAATTGTGCATCAAAGTTGTGGCTTAGAGTGTCCAAGCTTACAAAACTACCATCTTTCTCCTCCCCTTCTTCTGAGGTTAAAAGAATATGCTCCCTACCAAAGTTTGAAATCTATTAAGAATTAGCAAAAGACCTTAGCTGGCTGAGGATCCTGTGATTAAAAGCTTGGGAAGCTCATCCCCACTGCAGCATTGTGTAGCAGCCAATAAATAGCAGTGGTTATATTTATTTATTGCAGAAATGAACACCCAAAATTTTACATGGAGCTTCTCTTGATTCAGTTCCTAATATATGTTAAAATATTAATAATACAAATAATTTCCAAGCACTTCATCTGAAATAGCTGCATTTGAATATTCCTGGCATTTGTTAGGCTAACCTGGATTTACAATCTGTTTCCACTTTGCAGTTAGATAGTAAGTGATAATATAAATGTTTAAGTGAGTTTCCTGGGGTGGAAGGGGAAAAGTTGACAACAAGAGCATAAAGTCTACCAGATCAGACTTCAGCCCCAAGGAAAGAGTATTTCCCAACACCAAGTCTCTCATTGCTGAAAGTTTGTTTTGTTTTGTTTGGCAACATGGAGTGAAATATTAACAGTTCTGTGAAGAAAGAGCCTTTGGAGTTGAGGTTTTGGAGAAAACTGATTCATTTGGCTTGGCTTGTATTTTCTGTGTGAATATAACATTTTCTGTGGCCTTTTTATTTAAGAATCTGAAAACCAATTTAGTAGTAGAGGATGGATATTGGTTTCTAGCATGGGTGACTCCAACCTATCTCCAGCACGTGAATCCAACTGTTTATTTGTAAGATGCCAGAGGAGCACATCACCCAGCTTTAAAAATATTTTTTTCAGAATCTTGGGTGTAGCGCTCTAGATTAAAGGCACAGATTCAGGAAAAATTCATTCATTCTCCTTTGCCTTGGCCCTACCCTTTCCTGGGAGAAGGAAAAGAATGGAACAGTGTCTGAGGCTCTATTAGCATGAAGGTACAGGATTGTTCCTAAGAAGGAGAGACCAACCTGGCAACTAAGCCCAAATTCTGCCCTATTGCTCTTATGGAAAAGGAGCCTTCCCCTAATAATTAAGCTATCTTCTCCAGCATCTGAATTAATTCATTTGGGGACCAGTAGCATCTATGCATTTAAGCAGGAAAATCAGTTTAATCTGCTAAATAGAAATTGCATTCCAAGCTTCATTTTAGTGTAGATGCTATTTAACAGCCCTAGTACAGACATGGACACTGACTGAGCGCTTCCTCTGTCTTTTTTTTTTTAAGACCAAGGTCAAAACCACCTGGGGGAAAAAATCAAGCTGGAGAGGCCCTTCTTGATCATTCCATCCATCCCACTCCACTCCAAGGTGTTCCCTTCAGTTCATCCTGTTGGTATGTTTGATTTTGACTACCTTATAAGTTAACTGTCTGGCATATATTAACTGGGCCTGGCTTAGGCTTTATTGCCTGTTCAAAAATGCTAGTTTATAAACCACAGCCTAGAAACTTGAGTGGGCTAGATTCCTGACTCTGACATCTTTATGGATGACTCAAATATCTACCTACAAGTGTTCCAAAGAGGTACCATGGGACCCACAAGAAAGCATACTGTGATTTACAGCACCCACCTTTTCCAATTACCATCACTCTATTACACACGCTTTGATCTCACTGAAAGGTTAATGTGAACTGCCAGCATGGCCCTGAAAGGGAGGGGGAGGTGGAGAGATGGTTATGGATTGATGAGTAGGTCATATCCCAAAACGTGTCAAATACTTGTTTATTAGACACTAGGCCTTTTCATGTTTGTCCTCTTGATTGATACTCATAACAATTGGGGGCAATTGGATATTGCATTTTATAAGTGAAATAGATTCAGAAATTAAGTGACATGCTCTAGCTCCCTACTGCCACTATTGATCATTCAAAAAATATTTCTTGAAATCTATGTCTGAAGCACTGTTCCAGGTACAGGGGATAGATACCGTGGTCAACAAGACAAAGACCCCTGTCTTCACAGAGGTTAGATTTTTTTTTTTTTTCTTTAAGAGACAGGTCTTGCTCTTTTGCTCTACACTCTGGCTGGAATGCAGTAGCACAGTCATAGCTCACTGAGGCCTCCAACTCCTGGGCTTAAGCGACCCTCCGGCCTCAGCCTCTGAGTAGTTGGGACCATAGGCATGCATCACCACTTCCTGCCGGAAGTTGCATTCTAATAGGGAGAGGCAGATATTATATTTGTAAATACAAATTCAGATAGTGATTAAATGCTAGGAAGAAAAGAAAATGGGGTGATGTGATTGTGACTGAGATAGGGTGGGGTGGTTGGAGACCTGTCTGAGGAGGTAATAGAAGCTGAGACCTGAATGAATAGAAGGAAGTAGAACATTTCAGCCCCAGGGAATGAGTTTGGCTCATTATTTGGAAGGAGGAATAGGGGCAGTGTTGAAGGGGGGAAGCAATAAGAGATAAGGCAGGGGCCAGTTTATGAGGGTTGTATAGCCCAAGGGGAGATAGGATTTTGTTCTGAGATAAGAAGATGTTGAGGAATCTTAATCATGGGAGGGAAGTGCTTTGACTTAAATAACTCCTAAGTGGCAAAATCAGGGCTAGAAGACAGATCTGACTCTAGGGTCACTGCATGACACCACAGCAGAAGACGCTCCCTTACCTGCCCTTTTCGCAAGTGGAAGTGCAGGGAAGCTGGGTCCACAGTACCCTGGAGCTGGCTCTGCCATGCACCAGGCTTTTGACTTCTCTTTCCAAGTTTCCTTGCTTTCCTAAGAAACTTGGTTTGTGGGATTCATATCAACAGTGACGCGGCTCTTTGTGTTATTTTAGTCTAATCTGGTTTGAATGACCTTTTTCTGCCATCACTGAGAAAATTCTCAGATAATAGGACCCAATACCACAAATGAAACAAGCTTCTCACTGATGACCGGGCTAGCATTGCTCTGTTTTTTTCTTTGCTATTACCTGTAGGGGGCAGGGTTGCCCAGATAATAAACTAAAGGTACTGCTGAGTTTTTAATTTTCTAAAGAGCTAGTTGATTACACAAATCCTTTTAATTGGATGCCTCTTGGCGACTTCTTTACTTGATAGTGATTTTACTGATGGGTAACCTAAATTCAACAAGTAAATTTCACATACATTTATAGATTAGCTAATATGCCCTGGCATTTTAGGATTGACAATCACCCAGTCCAGCTGCTTGCATCCAAGCAGGTCTATATTTCAAATCATCCTGAGAGAATTGGTAGCAGAAAAATGGGAGACTCAGTTATTGAGGGGATATGGGACCCTAACCTAGCCATGAGGATAGGAGCCCCGGCCTTGGTGTCCAGGGTCTTAGTTCATCTTCTGGGTTTCAGATACAGGTGCAAAAGTACAGGGGCAGCTGTGGGGCTAAAGGAAAGGCAATCGCAGGCTACAGCATAGGAATCAGGCCAAGCTACATGGAAATTGGCTCCTTTTCTGCTTGTTATGGTGGCATACATTGCTTCCCTAGTCTAGGTAAGTAGGTCCATCTTGCAGTCCTACATCATCTCTCTGCCATGCCACTACTAACTGTTGAGGTGGGTCTGATGGTGATTTCATAGCCACATCTCCTCTGGATTCCAGCAAAGTCCAGGGACTTTTCAGGACTGCAGGTGCATGCCTGTGGAGGCTGACTTATCAGCAGAGGTGTCTTCTCAGGCTAAGCAACAAGTTTGGGGAAGAGGCCCTAGATCTATGAGTATGGAAAGAGCTACTGGTTCTAACCTTGCTTCCTGAGTTGCTATGACAAACAGCTCTGTATAGCATATTTCATACAGAGCTTAGTCCTGTCTAAGGTACTCGACCAGGAAAGTTAACTCCTGGGGGCTTCCTTACCCGCTACCACCACCAAACTTCCCTCTATCTTTGCTCCTTCAAAAAAATCTATTCACCTGGAGATCCAACTGACTTATTAGAATTATGTCTAGACAAGGACACATGGCCCCAGGAACTTTGTTTAAGAGGCAATATAGGGGCCCAGGGCCTTTACAGTAATGAGCAACAATGATCCTATTGAGCAAATGGTCCATGGAGAAGTGAAATGGGGACCTAAAGGTCTAGTGAAAAGAAAAAAGGTTTATGAGCCAGTCAGACTTAGATTCATATTCCTCTTACAAGCTGTATGGTTTTAGATAAGACACTTATCCTCTCTGAGTCTCAATTTTCCTTTCTGCAAAGTGGGGATAATGATGCCTACTTTGTTGGGAGGCTTAGAGACCACATATGTAAATTTCCTAGCACTTTAATAGTAGAGACATTTTATTGAGCTATTATTAATGAGGTAGGAAATCAGTACTGCCTAGCATGGGAGGAGGTGGCTGGGCCAACCTCCAATGGCTGTGAAGTCTGCACATCTGATTTTGAGACATTTTAAAAAGTCTGAGTGTGGTCTGGGATACCAGCTTCAGTAAAGATGAATACATCTGGCCAATGTTCTTTGGATTCCCAAGGAAGTCTACTAGGCTTTTGTGAAGATGACAGTCAGGGAGACAGACACAGTTGCTCTAGAATAATACCTGTCCGTCGTGAGACAGTAGGAAAAAAACCCTTAAAAGCCCATATAACAGGTCTCTGATTTACTAGGTATACTAGGATTACCCCTAATTGCCTGTGAAGCAACAAATCAATGGCTGGTCATTTGTTGCTATGGCAATCTTTTTTTGCTCAGCATCTAGCCACTATTTAGAGGCTACAACAGGAGCTGGATAGGCAAATAATCAGATGTACCAGGTGCAAAACAAAACAAAAAACTCAAAAACAACCAAAATTCTGCTGGCAAAATAGGATAATTGGCAAAAGCATCTTATAACAGTTCTTTTAAAACTCGCATGTGTTTCAACAAGGATTGCATATACATTGAGTGATGCTAAAAAAAGAAATCTTTGATATAGCTGGAAGAGATTACGAAGGGAAAGAAATGTGAAAAGCGTAGATCTTAGGCCCAAGGAAATCCCTTGTCAGAAACCAGGGCCTCCCAGAATCTTACCTAGAATTTCTCCTCTTTCCCCTCCTATAATTTGGAGGTCTTCTTTGCCAGGAATAGCAGCCCCCAGGTATCCTTTATCAACCTCTTAGACACAATCTAGGAAACTTCTGTTTTTAATCAGCATCCCCAGGTCTGAGTTAAACTGAGATTTTCCTTTGTTCTTCTAAAAGGAGTAAAGCTACTCGTAGGTCAGAGAAAGCCTGCAAAAACAAACCACTGAAGCAATTCATCCAGAATGAAATTCTCCTCACATTACCCCATCCACCACACAAAGCCCTGCTAACTTTCCTCAACATGCCTAGGGTGGTTCAAGGCTTCAGCCATCAGAGATCATAGCTGAGAAAAAAGCACTATTAGATCCTTCATTATTCTCTCTCTAGTTAACACTGTTCCACTTTACCTACCCCCATAATGTTGTTCCTTTATGTAGAATGGTTTATCTTTTGATTACAGAAGAAATTTCCCCATCGTTTTCACTATTCCCCATACCCCAATGACTCCTAAATCTATAACTCTGGACTTGACCCCTCCCTGGAGACTTAGACACTTTTTTACCCAGTTGTTTGCTGAACATCTCAACCTGAATATTCTGCAGACCCTTCAGATTCATGGAATATTCTCCTCCTATCTCAATAGGTGGCACCATGTAGTGTTCAGCGGCGGACTTGAACTGCTAGGCCTAGCTAAAAAGTGGGCTGATTCTCAACAGAGAAGATCCTGAAATAGGCAAGAAGCTTCTATGAAATCTTGAACATGACTGAACCAGAACTTAAAGCTTACTGTAAAGAGTTAGGAGTGGATGTTAGAAAATCTATCCTAATAATATATATTTAAGTGTATGACTACTGAAAAGAGGTTAAGACATCTAAAGGGGGAAAATCCAGTAGGAAGGAGGGACTCTCAAGGGAAATCTGACAAGTAAGAAGAACTAGAAGAACTTTGGTATAAGGGAATGTGATGGAAGTGTGGGCAAGCTGACGCTGGAAAGTACACTGGTGGAAGTTATTGAGTTTTGAGAGCCCCAAAGGAGTTTAGATCTTAGACTTAGTACATTAATAAAGATTGCAAGGTCTCAGTGCTACCCTAACAGTTGTGTAACATTGGGTCAGTCACCTACCCTTTAGGCATCTCAGTATTCCTATCTGTGAAATAAGAGGTTTGGACTAATTTTTTCAGGTAATTCAATTTTTTAATTTTTTGTGATAATTATAAATTCACAGGAAATTAGAAAGATAGTAGAGAGAGGCACCCAGTTTCCCCCAATAGCTACATCTTATATAACTCTAGTACAATATTATCACCAGGAAATTGATATTGGCGCAATGTGTGTGTGTAGTTCTCTGCCATTTTATCACATGTAGATTTATGTAGTCACCACAGCTATCAAGATACAGAACTATTCCATCACCCCCAAAGATCTCCCTCATGCTACCCATTTATATTCACACTCATACCTGCTTCCACCACCACCACCCACCAACCAACCCCTAGCAATCACTGATCTCTTCTCCATCTCTATCATTTTGTCATCCTGAGAATGTTATATAAATGGAATCATACATTATTTGATTTTTGAGATTGGCTTTTGTCATTCAGAATAATGCCTTTGAGATCTATCCAAGTTGTTGCATGTATGAGTAGTTTGTTCCTTTTTAATTGCTGAGTAGTATTTCATTGTGTAGATATACCAGTTTGTATACCACTCACCTATTGCAGGACATTTTGGTTGCTTCCAGATTTGGGATATTACAAATAATTCCACAATCATATGAAGGTTTTATGTGGACATAAGTTTTTATTTCTCAGGAATAAATGCCCAGGAGTGCAATTTGGGGTTGTATGGTAATGTATGATTCGTTTTTTAAGAAACTGCCAAACTATTTTCTACAGTAGCTGTAACATTTTACAATCCCACAGCAATGTATGAGAGATACAGTGTCTTCATATTTTCACCAGCATTTAGTATTGCCACCATTTATTATTTAGCTGATCTAATAAATGTGTAGTGGCCTTCATTTGCATTTTCTTAATACAAGTAATTTTGAACATCTTTTCATGTGATAATTTGCCATACATATATCCTCTTTGATGAAATGTCTCTTTATGTCTTTTGCTCATTTTCAAATTGGGTTGTTTGGGTTTTCTGAGTTTGGTGGGGGTTTTTTGTTTTTTGTTTTTTATTTTGGATATAAATCCTTTGTTGGGTATGTGGTTTGCAAATATTTTCTCCCAGTGTATAGTTTATATTTTCATCCTCTTAACACAGTCCTTTGCAGAGCAAAAGTTTTTTTACTTTTGATGAAGTCCAATTTATCTATTTTCTTTCCTATGGATAATGCTTTTGGCGTCATGTCTAAGAAACTCCTCTCCAAGTTCTAGGTCCCAAAGATTTCTCCTAAAAGTATTACAGTTTTATATTTTACATTTAAGTCTATTATCCATTTTGAGTTCATTTTTGTATCTTTTTGCCTGTGGACATCCAATTGCTCCAGCACCATTTGTTCAAAAGTTTATCAATTCTCCATTAAATTGCTTTTGCACATTTGTCAAAAATCAGTTGGTCATAGTTACTTGTGTGCCATACTATGTCAAGGTTCTCTATTCTGTTCCACTGTTCTATACATCTAGCCCTCTACCAATACCATGGAGTCTTGATTATTGTAACTATAATAAGTCTTAAAATCAGGTGGAATGATTATTCCCACTTTATTCTTCTTTTTCAAAATTGTTTTAACGATTCATAGTTCCTTTACCTTTTCATATAAATTTTAGAATAATCTCATCTATGACTAAAAAATAAATCTTGCTAGGATTTTGATAGGAATTGACTTAAAACTCTATATCAACTTGGGATCAACTGACATCTTTACTATGTTGAGTCTTCCAATCTATGAACACAGCATGTCTTTCCAGTTATTTAGATCTTCCTTGATTTCTTTCATCAGTATTTTGAAATTTTCAGCATAGATCCAGTATATATTTTGTTAAGTCTTTCATCTTCCTTGTAATGATTGTAAATGCTATTGTATTTTCAACTTCAGTTTCTGCATATTCATTGATAGTTTATAAATTTGATTGATTGTTGTGTGTTTATATTGTATACTGGTATGTTGCTGAACTCACTTATTATTTCTATAAGGTTTTGGCAGTTTTCTGGGGATTTTCTACGTAGACAATTAGATCATCTGCAAATAGACAGTTTTATTTATTCCTTTCCAATCTATATACAATTTATTTATTTTCCTTGCCTTGTTGCAATGGCATTTCCAGTACTATGTTAAATAAGAGTGGCAAGAGAGGGCATTGTTGCCTTGTTCCTCATCTTAGTAGGAAAGCATAAAATTCTTTCCCCATTATAGTATGATGTTAGCTGTAGGTTATTTGTAGATGCTCTTTATAAAGTTGAAGTAGTTCCCCTCCATTTATAACTTGCTGAGAGTTGTTTTTCTTTAATCATTAATAGGTGTTGGATTTGGTCAAATGCTTTTTCTGTGTCAACTGGTAGAATCATATGATTTCTCATCTTTAACCTGTTGATATGGTACATTGATTAACCTTCAAATATTCAACCAGCCTTGCATACCTAGAATAAATCCCAATTGATCATGGTGTATAAGTCTTTTATACATTATTGGATTTGGCTCACTAATATTTTCTGAAGAATTTTACATCTATATTCATAAGGTATATTAGTCTATAGTTTTCTTTTTTTCTACTCTCTTTGTCTAGTTTTGATATCAGGGTAATATTGGCCTCATAAAATCAGTTGGGAGGTGTTTCTTCCTTTTATGTTTTCTGGAAGGGATTGTGTAAAATTGCTGTTAATTCTTCTTTGAATGTTTGGTAAAATTTTCCAATAACTCCATGTAGACTTTTCTTTTGGGGGACCTTTCTTTTTGGGAGCTTTAAAATTACAAATTCAATTTCTTTAATGGCTATGGGACTATTTAGGCAATCTATTTCCTCTTGATTGAGTTCTTGTAGGTTGTGGTTTTTGAGGAATTTGTCCAACTCTTCTAGTTGTTGAATTTATGAATGTAAAGTTGTTCATAGTATTCCCTTATTATCTTTTATTAAAAACGGCTGCAGGGTCTGTACTGATATCCCCTGTTTCATTCCAGATCTTGGTGATTAGCGTTATCTCTCATTTTATTTAGTATTACTAGAGGTTTATAAATCTTATTGATTTTTTTCAAAGAACAATTTTTTCATTGATTTTCTCTATTGTTTTCCTATTTTCCATTTCATTGATTTCTGCCTTTTATTATTTTTTCCCTTCTGCTTACTTTGAGTTTATTTTGCCCTTCTTTTTCTAGTTTCTTGAGGTAGGAACTTAGAGTATTGATTTGAGATCATTCCTAATTTCTATTATAAGCATTTAGTGCTATAAATTTCCCTCTCAGTACTACCTTAGTTCTGTCCCACATATTTCAATGTTGTATATCTTAGTCCATTTGTGCTGCTATAACAAAATACCTGAGATGGGGTATAAAGAACAGAAATTTATTTCTCACAGCTCAGGAGGCCGTGAAGTTCACAATCAAGGTGCCAACATGTTTGGTGTCTGATGAGAGCTTGTTCATAGATGGTGCTATCTAGGTGTCGTCACATGGTGGAAGGGAGGAAGTGAAAAAGAGACCAAACTGCCTTCGTCAAGCCCTTTTATAAGAACACTAATCCATTCATGAGGGCAGAGTCCTCATGGCCTAATCACCTCGTAAGGTACCATATTTTTGCTTTCCATGTACTTTCTTCTTTTCTGATGTTCCAAGATTCCTTCTTCTGTCATTTCTTTTCTGTTTGGAGAACTTCCTTTGTCATTCTTTTAGGGTAGGTCTGCTGATGACAAATTTTCTTAGTTTTCCATCATCTGAGAATGTCATGATTTTCTCTTCCTTCAAGGATATTTTCACTGGGTATGCAATTTTGGGTCGACAGTTCTTGTCTTTCAGTACTTGAAAAATTTGTAACTTCTTCTTTCTTCCCTCCATGGTTTCTGATGAGAAATCCATTGTCATTTAAATTTTTTTCCTCTATAATTAAAGTGTCATTTCTCTCTTGCTGTTTTCAAGATATATTTGTTTGTTTTGTGTTTAGTTTTCAGATGTTTAACTATGATATGTCTTAGCTTGGATCTTTTTGAGTTCATCTTGTTTGGGGTTCACTCAGCTTCCTGAATCTGTAGGAGTATGTCTTTTGCCAAATTTGGGAAGTTTTTCAGCCATTTGAGTACTTTTCCAGTCTCACTTCTTTCTCATCTCCTTGACTCTGATGACATGATTATTAGATCTTCTGTCATAATCCCATAATTCACTATTCCTCTGTTAATTTTTTTCAGTCTATTTTCTTTCTCTTGTTCAGATTGGATAATTCCTACTGCTCTATCATCAAGTTCTCTGATTCTTCTGTCTTCTTCATTCTGCCTTCATTCTGCTGTGGGACCTATCTATTGAGGTTTTCTTTATCTTTTTTTTTTTTTTTTTGTTATTGCATTTTTTATTTTTTATTTTATTTTATTTTGTTATTTCATTTTTTAGTTCTAAACTTTCCATTTGGTCTTCTATTTATATTTTCTATTTATTTACTAAAACTTTCCAATTATTTCAAGCATGTTCATAAATACTCATTGAAGCATTTTGTTGTTGGTATCCTTGTCAGGTAATTCTAGGATCTTTGTCTTCTCATGTGTTGGCATCAGTTTTCTTCTTTCAGTCAAGAACCAATACCTGGTTCTGGTATGATGTCTTGGTATGATGATTTTTTTAAATTGAAACTTGGACATTTTGAGTAGTAATTAATAAAACTATGGATCTTATTTAAATCTTTTGTTTTAACAGGCCTCCTCTGACAGCATGCCAGTGGGCAAGGGTTGCACTGTCTCATTACTGCCAAGTCAAGGTGAAAGTCCAGGTTCCCACTGGGCCTCTGACACTGAGGTGGTGAGGGGTTCTTCATTACTGCTCTGTGAGGATATGAGTTCAGACACCCCACTAAGCCTTCGCTGATAACACCTGGGCTGCTGAGAGGGACAGAGATGCCTTGTTACTGGCTGGGATGGAAAGTCTAGGCTCCCTACGTGGCCTTCTGTGATGCCATCCAGGTGATGGGAAGGAAATGTCCTTTGTTACAGGAAGATGAAGGTGGAAATCTAGGCTCTCTATTTCACCTTTGCTGACTGGGGTGGGAGTGGAACCACAGTTTTTTCTTGGTGTTTGACTGGAGTAGAATGGTTATTGTGTAAAAGTTTTCTGTCTTGCTAGGCTGCCCCTTTCTGGTTCTTTAGCTAGAGACAGCAAGATTTTATTGAGCTTTTTATGTCTGTGCCCACTGCCATTTCTGGGTAGCTGGCTTCTCCAGCACCAAGTCTGAGATATATGAGGGAAAAAAAGCCCCAGGGCACTTACCTCAGGTGAGTCACTCCTCAAGTTCTGAGATCCCTAGCTGGTCTGCTTTCTTCTCTCCACCTTTCAGAATCTTCTTACATTTGTTTTATATATAATATTTAGCATTTTAAGCTGTTCTTCAGCTGAGGAATAAGGGAAAATACATATAATTAGTCTTTCCAGAAGCATAAGTCTTGATTTGAAATAACTTTTTAAAAAATTGTTTTAAAATTTAAACAGAAGAATCCCTTTTTTTCAATGTTAAAACCATTATTCTGATCAAAGGGAAGGGAGAAAGGCCCAGCACTCCACAATCTGCTGTCTTCCCATATATCCAGTGAACCTTAAGATACCACTGTGAATCCTCCAAAGATTCAGAGAGTGCACTTTGAAAATTACTGGACCTGAAGCTCTCCACCATTTCAACTGTGACCTTCTTTGGGTTTTGATTTCCTCCTTGTAGGATAGCCCTTAAGTGTGTTGACCAAGGACTGTGAAGAACTCAGTTGGATAGAAAAGATAATTATGTTTGTTTGAGGCTCCTGTGCCTTTTCAGCATAATGTTAAAGTGCTTCTGGAGTTCACTAGTTACAACTATTTACAGAACTACTGAACTGGACCTAGCTTTGCATGGAACTTGACTTTCCCTGAAACTTGGCTCTCCCTGCTTTCCAGGCTCAGCCATTGTGGTTGACAGGTGAGTCTTAACATTAGAGGAACTGGGCTTGGATGCTTGAAGCTATTCACCCTAAAGGAGAGGCTTAGGCTAGGACTTATTGGGATCTGATAATTTAGAGCCCACCAAAACTGTGGTATTGAGGGGTGAGGGCAGCTAGACAACACCAAACTCCCCTGTGGTTATAAAAAATCTCTCAACTGGGGCCAGGGAAGTTGAGAAGAAAGGTAATGGACATAGTTGCTGGGAGGCATGTGCAGGGCAAGTCCACCTCACTGAGGTGTGTAGGCAGGAGTTTGGGCATGTTCTCTCCTTTTCCCTTCCCCAGGTGCTACCTTGTGAGCTCCCTTATGCTTAATTGCATAACATTTGCTGTTCTTTGCCATCCCCTCTCTGGAGCTTGGCGCAGTGCTGGAAGTCTAGAAGAAAGGGAGCCCCTGAGATAGTTGTGTTGGCCTCTTAGACACACAAATCCTTTCCCATGAATGCAGGGCCTCCCAGGAGCTGCTCTTCATCCTCCCCCTGCCCCCACAAATAATCATACCAGAAAAAGGATACTTTGGCGGTCTATGGGCATCAAGCAGGGCCCTGAAAATGAGCCTTCAGCAATGATAATTTTAGTGAAAAATGAGAAGGACTGAGGGAGCAAGGCACAGGAAAGCTCATTTTGGAGTTTTACCTCCATTCGGAGGGAAAGGAACCCAGAAGACAACGACCTGTACTCTCAGAGAAAGGCAGATCAGAGACTTCTACTTCCTCTTCCCCACTTCCTCCATGGGAGAGGCTGGGGGGTACACAAGGACTCTGCTGTGCTCCACGCCTCCACTTTAGGCTTGTGGTGCCACTCCCTTGCGAGAACCTTCACTAAGGGACAGAGTGGGCCTGAGGAGAGCAGTCGCTGACTCCAGGAGCAGCAAGCAGGCTTTCTGAAAGTCAAGGGAAAAGAGAGATTTTGCTCACTTCCCTACTTTCTGGAAATGGCCTTTGAGACGGGGGTTCAAAACTGGGCATTCAGGCCGGGCATGGTGGCTCACGCCTGTAATCCTAGCACTCTGGGAGGCCGAGGCAGGAGGATTGCTTGAGGCCAAGAGTTGGAGACCAGCCTGAGCAAGAGCGAGACCCCGTCTCTACCAAAAATAGAAAAATTAGCCTGGTGTGGTGGCAAGCCTTGTAGTCCCAGCTACTCGGGAGGCTGAGGCAGGAGGATCGCTTGAGCCCACAAGTCTGAGGCTGTAGTGAGCTATGATGATGTCGCTGCACTCTAGCCCAGGCGACAGAGCAAGACCCTGTCTCAGAAACAAAAACAAAGACAAAATAAAACAAAACTGGGCATTCAGTTCCCCTCTGGGCCTCGATTCCCCATTGGTAAAACCAGCAGAAGAGCAGCTGCCTCCCAGGGTTGGGGGAGGGTCAAGCGTGATGAGGGATATGGAAGCAGCTGTGAACTGCAATTTGCCGGCTCACAGGTTTTTGAAGGGGGTTTCTGAAGGATTTTGAGGGGGCCTCTATGTCCAGATATGCTGGGGGCAAGGATGGAGTGTCTGTGCGTGCGTGGGGCTGGGGAGGAGGTGGCAAATGAGGAGGCAGGCAGCGGGAAGATCCCCGGCCTGACAGGAGGAAACTCTGGCCTTTGCAAGGCCTGAGGCAGAAGGATCTTCCAGGCTGGCCCCCGACCCCACTCCACCTAGGGGGAGGGAGGATGCGTGGGACCGTGTGGCGGAGGGCGTGGAGGTGGTTGCCCCGCCACCTCCTTCACCCCACTAGGCAAGTGCTGAAGGGAGCAGGTGGGTGGAGAGTAGGGCGGGGGAGTGTGAGGAGAAGAAAGAGCGAAGCGAGGAGCGCAGCTCTTGGAGTCAATCCGGTCCTTCCCACCACTCGTGAGGCTCCATCCAGGTTTGGAGGAGGGTTCTCAAGCCCAGAAATCCCGCTTGGTCACCTGGGTGATCCTAGGGCAGCCGGCGGGGGCTGGCCCTCTCCCTAGGTGGGGTACCGGGAACTGTGTGGTGGGGGGCGGGCCTGAGCTGGGAGCTCCCGCCGGCGTGGTTGACCCCCGGAGTTCTGGAGCAGTTTTTATGGAGACTGGGGCCGGTGGAGGGGGCTGAGGGGTGCGCCAAGTCGTTGGCAGAAGCGGCCCCACTGGGCTGCCCTGCGTGGAGAAGGCGGCCCCGCGGGGCAGGCCCGGGGTTGGAGGTGGCAGAGGAGGGCGGAGGAGGATGGCTGCCCCGGGCGGCAGCGCTTCCTGGAGGCGGTTCCCGCCCTCAGCCTCCTCATCCCGGAGGCCCTCGAGCCTGGACTCCTGTAGGTCCCTCGCTAGCAGCGGCCGGATCCGCCCCTTGGGACGTTGGGGACGGGGCTGGTGGGGGGAGGAGAAGAGGCGGCCGCGGGTTGGAAGGGGGTCTTGACCGACCCGGCAGGGGTCACCTCCAGGGCTCCGGGCCGGACCGGAGGGGGGCGCCGTGGCCGCTGCAGCCCCTGGGCAGGGCGGTGGGGGGCGGGGGATCGAGGAGGAGCCGAGCCCGGACTCACGGCAGCTGCTGTCTGTCGGTCTGGCTCGCCAGACAGTTGGCAGGGCCCGAGGCTGGGTCCTCCCGCCTTCCTTCCCGTCCCCTTCCCCTTCCCCTGGGTGGGAAGGGTGGTTGTCCTGGGCAGGCGGATTCCCGTCTGAGTAGCGGGCAGATGCATTTCCGTGGCGCGGCTCCCGGCTTATGACCCCTCCCAGATGGGGAAATGGGTGGAGGCCCACGGAGGGGCAGGACACCCCCGCCCCGCTTTCCCCACCCAAGGTGGCCACAGGCCAGCAGCAGGACCAGGAACAACAGCTGGGGCCCATGGCCCCTCACCCATCTCCATCCCCAGGGCAGTCCCGGAATGTGGGGTGGACATGGGGGCCTGGCGGGAAATGGTAACGATTAGCACCCCCAGTCCCGGATCCCAGGGCCCAGTTGTTGCGAGGGCCCAGTAGGGCGTGTGCGTGGTGGGAAAGAGGGCAGCGATCGCCCCGCCGGTCTCTAGACCTCAGGCTCTGGTAGGAGCGGGGTGGGGCGGGGGCGGGGGCGGGGGTGGGAAGGAGGAGGCGCGCGACAGGTGCCGTCGAGTCCACTGCTTCGACTGGCCCCGGTGGGACAGCGGCCCGGCTCAGCTCTGCCCTCCCCTTCCCCGCCGGCTGGACACGGGCTCTGACACTTTTTGGCGTGAGCAATGGGCTGATTTTATCCTGCTGGGGCTCAGCAGGAAACCAATGCTGAGGCGCAAGTAGCTCTTCCAGGCGACTCTGGCACCCGGGAGGCCGGTCGTTGGGAGAGGAAGGGGGGCCGGGTGGGGAATGCTGCCGCCTCTGTCCCGGTGGGGGCCGCGGTGGCCCCAGTCCTGCCCCAGAGAGGACGGAGTTTTGGCGCAGAGGTCGGTACGCTCTGGGCACTGGGGCCCAGAGAAGAAAAAGGTAATTTGACAAGAAGATAGTACAAATTCCTTCTTGCGTTGTTCTCTTTGTCTTCTCTACTTCTGTTTCTTTCCTTCCTGAAGTTCTAGCAGAGAGCCTGACACACAGCAGGTCTCTAGAACATATTGCTGGAATGACTTGAAAACCAGGCATGGAGCTCTGCTTCTGGTGACCACTAGAGAGAGCTGAAAGGCAGGAATCAAAGGGCCTTTTAAAGCACAGCCTTCTCAACCCCTGCGGGAGTTGAGTACCTAATCCCTTTCCTTGTGTGTCTGCAGTCTCTGCTTCATTTCAGTTTATTCGAATTCCGAGCTTGCTTGAGGGGCTCTTGTTCTACCCGTCACCCACCCTATCTAGGCACCAGCTGTGAGACATTGGGGATTTGTAACCCTTGTCAGCTGGCCTGCTCTGCTACTGTGGAGAAGTGGCAGGGAGCTGCTGGCTGCCTTTCCAGACATGAAAAGGCCCTGGACGAGAGCATATGCTTGTAAAATTATAGGATTCCACAGCTTTGAAATCTAATGATCCTGAGTGATCAAACACAGACTGAGCCTTGGGGCTGCTGAGAGAGGGACTGAGGGGGCAGCAGACCTTGGGAGAGAAAGCCTGGGGCCTGGCAGCTGGGCAAAGTAATTAGCCTCAGTGGGAGGAGGTGAGGAGCCTGTAGCCCCAGGGTCTCTGCACTGAGTCAGGGGAAAATGGACAGTAGCCGAGCATGGTGGTAAACCACCCTCTCCCAAAGTAAACCAGTCCCTTCTCTTTGCCCCTGCCCTGCCCAGTGTATGGCCATAAAGAGGTGGACTTTATTTGTACCTCTTGGGTTGCTGGGGGTGGAGGGGCAGTAGATCAAATTAGGCCTCCAAGGGCAAGGCTGCATGAAGATCTCTAGACCTCCTGGGAGATAGAGTACCAAAAGTATGTTGGTTGTGGGTGAGGGTAATGGTGAAGAGATGGGGTATGCTAAAAGTCAGACTTTGTCATTTTTGCTCAGAGCTTGTCCTGCTGACACCCTTTTGGAAATGGGCTTGCTACATAATTGTTGAATGAAGTGGGCAAGTCATTTTCCCCTATGCGAACCTGCGGCAGTCTCTTCCTACCTCTAGGCCTCAGTTTCCCCACTTAAATTCAAGGCAGAGTATGGACAAGGGGGACTCTAAGGTTACTCCCAGCTTTGTCATTCTTATAGGTCTCTCCCCTGCATCGCCCTCAATTCCAGGCTCTGTCACTGTCAGCCTGTGTCACCCAGCTATACCAGTCCCTTCAGGTTCCTCATCAATAACATAAAAGAGAGGGAGGAAGGGTTGGATTGGATTATTGCGAAGGTCTTTGCTAATTTTCAACATTGCACGTTTGTAGCAAGGTGGTGGCCTTGGTGGGGCCTCCACTCCAACTCAGCCAGTAACCATGTTCTCATTTTGTAAAGTAACTACTTTTCCACTTCACAGCTCCCTTCAAAATCAAGCTCAAACAGCCCACCCAACTTCAAATCTCTATATCGCTCCTTTTCTAATTTCTGCACTCACAGAGAGCACAGACCCTGGCAGAGCTTTGATTTGAAAATGAGATTTCAGTTCTGAAGCCAAACTTCCTGCTGTTAACCAGGCAACATACATACCAAAACCAAATTTTTAGAACTGTTTATTTTGTTCCAAACCCCTTGAGGATTTAAATGTCCCACGTCTCAAGCTCTGAAATTTTGTTCGTTCTCCTAGGTTTAAATGTGGTGCATAAGAGGCTGCATCCAACTCTAAATATTAATACTGTGCTGCTTCTTTTGCCAACAAACATTCTCTCCAAAAGCACACAAGTTCACGCATGCACGTCCACATGCGTGGAAGAAGTAAATTGACACCCCACCATGTTATGTGACACCTGAATGGGCAGATTTGGGATCTGTGAATGTCTTCCCTTCATCTGGAGAGAAGTAGGTGGCAGCCTGATTCTTAAAAGCTATCTGGCCATGAGCAACAAAGAAGACCCTGTAGACTCGCCCTCCGCTGGCTCAGTGGAGGTGGGGCGGGGAGGAATGGAAGCAGGGGCATTGTTGCTCCAGTATTTTCAGTGGTCTCTCCTGGGAGTTACAGGGCTCCTGGGGCCTAGCTTCTCCTGTTCCACTGCTGCTCCAACTGACAGGCTAGTAACTCTCCCTTTCTACCCACAGAGCCCACAGTGGGTTTTCCTTTGGGGAGTTGATAAGAGCTGGACTAGGACCAGTGGAGGGGGCTTAGGCCTTTGGCCTTGAATGAAATCATCAGAGGCCAACCATGCCCCAGCTGCCTGTTTGTAACGGAAAACTTATGGGTGGGGACCATTGTCTTCTTTGGATCCCCTCAGGGCAATCTCATCCTCCTGGCCCTGGGATGACCCTGGCTTGGGGTGACAAGTTACTGTTGGCTCCAAGTGACAGCCAGGAATGCCTGGCAAAAAGATGATGAAAGGGTGGGTGACAGGAACACAATAGACAAAGGCCCAGAGAGTGGAAAAAGAAACACAAAAGAGGCAGAGTGAGGAGAGAGGCTGAGCTCCTAATGAGGTGAGCTGTGCTAGCCGGACGCAGCCTGGCAGTGCCCTCTGCCCCGAGCCAAGGGCACTGAGAATGCTCTTCAGTAAGACTGTTGCCCAGAGCCTGGGCATAGGGAAGCATCTGGTACCTACTTCAAAGAGATGAAGGTGGTCCAGAGTCTACCTTTCATGGCACCTTTAATGCCCACTAAGCAGAGTGGCCTAGGATGCCCAGCATGGGGGACAGATTGGGTGGTAAAGGCTAGGATGGCTTCTCCTTCCTAAACGAAGTTGTCCAACCCTATGTGCAGCTGCTGTCTGTACCTTTTTGGGATCCAGGTTGGGAATGTTTTTTTTCCTAAAATAGCCCCTTTTTCTGGCCTGGCCCAGGTGGAAATATTGACCTGTCATGAAAGCTGAGAGATGGAGGAGTTGGTCCTTCACTGTGTCAATAACCCATTGCTGCTACTCCCACCATGCCAGCTCACTGTCATCTGTCCTCCTCTGCCTGCTGAGATGAAAGGGATTGCTTCACATTTTGACAGTAGATACAAGGATGGGGAGCTGGGAGGTCCTCCAGAGAAATGCATTGGCCTGGGAAATCTGTAAAAATCAGTGAGTGGAACATGGAACTCCATGGTATTTAAGGTCCCTTCCCTATATGATATTCTACTCTTCCAGTCTAGGATTATATCAGCTTGAGCCAAAAAGTGAGATGTGGCTCAGCCTGAGATGAGTGGGATTATGCTAGTGTTAGGGGTGGACTGGGCCAAGGTGAGGCTGATTGGCCCAAGATCTGGGTGGGTCCCTCCTTTCTCCCAGCACCCATGTGTTTTTGACAGTCATAAAAAGAAATAGAGGGGGAAGAGAAGGGAGAGAAGACAGTAGAGGAAAAAAAGAAGGAAGGGAAGAGGGGAGCAGACTGTCAACCAACCGTATGATGGGGATACTGCCTGTACACAGCTCTTGGGAAGCCAGAGCCCTTAGAAACGCTGAGGTTAAACAAAGCTCCTTATCTCATTTTGCCTCCTTGCTCCCCCCATTGGCTCCCAAAGATGGATGGCAATGAACTCCTCAGCAAACAGAGGCTTGGGTATCTCCCACTATGCTCCTGGTGACACAGTAGCACCTTTGGCAGTTGATTTTAGTGGGTGACTAACAAGCTAGGGCCAGGAGATCCCATCCTCCTCTGCCAGGGGTTAGAAAGTATATGGAGAGGTTCCAAAGGCCAGGGGGTGATCCCATGCCTTCCCAGATCTCTGGGAGGAGAAGGGTCCTGGTGAGTTTAAAGGCATTCATGGGGAGAATTTGGTTAATGAGTTTGGAACACCTGGAGCTTTAGCTCCAAGAGGATGGTCAGGTGGCTGAAATGCTGTGTGCACAGGTTTGGGAACAAGTGTGCTGGTGGCAAACATGTAAATGCTGAGCAGGGTGGGATGAAGGGGAAGGGCTGGGGAAGAGCACACAATGGCAAGAAAGAGGCGTTAGATTGGTTCCTCAGGGGTGGGGGAGCCCGGCAGTAGCTCCCCATTGGGGTCTGGGTCGGGGGCCAACATCTTATCCTTGCTGGAATCCCTCTGCTCTTTCTTGAACATCCTTTGATGCATCAGAGGGACGAAGAAGAGGATTATAGCCCCGATGACGGGGGGCACACCAGCAAAGTAGAAGGCCACATGGTAGTCCCCAAAACAGTTGCGGAGGAGGCCTGAAATAGTCAAGAGAGACAAGTCATGCTCAGCTTTGCCCTATCACCCAAAGGTGCTCTCTGCCTCTTCTAGGGGCCAACACAGTGCCTATCCAGAGAGTCTTGGCCTGTATTGCCTTGACTCAGGAGCTCCCTCAACTTCAAGGGCAGGCAGCTCCTCCCTGAGGTACTGGGGTTGCAGGCCCTTGAGACGAATGCTCATTATGAAAGAAGCTAATGAAGCTTCTCTTAAAGTTTTTCCATTTGTGACTTTCATCAAGCTACAGCCATCTAGCTGTATGGAGTTAGGAACAAACCTAGTTTAAAAGAACTCCACAGAAGATGGCCAAGCCTTGCCTTGGTTCACAATAATACTCCCCATCCACCCCTACCCCCCAAATTGTTCAGCTGAATTCCTATTTGCCTTTTCTCTGAAGTGTCCTTTCATGGAAGTTGCATTTGCCCTAGGAGTAATCTATATGTGTATATCTTCCTTTCAGTTATAGATATGGATAGCCCCTCTGGGTTCCTCCAAGTTGCCAATACTATGGATATGTTTAGCATGGGATGCAAGGCCTCCCCTGTCCACCTCCAAAAGCTAATGTGAGGTACCGCATAGTATTAATATCTCACAGCCCAGAAACAGTATTGAGGAAAGGCAAGAAGACCCTTTGCCCTTTAATTACTCAGGAGTTAAGCAAAATGGAAAGAGATGTGGATTCTGGGGCAGTCTAAGGATCAGGGGCTGGGTAGAGACTCCCCTTCCCAGTGGGCAGCGTGGCTGTTGCACAAAAACCTAAATGAAAGCTTTTGCCCCATCACATGGTGCCCTCACAATGCCTTGCACATGATTGGTTTTTCAAAGAGTATTTGTTGAAATAGCCCATCTGACTAGCCTAGGAGAGGCTAACCCATGAGTCAGTGTTTGCAATAAATCCTATAGAAAGGAAATGAAGGTCTCTTTTCATTGATTTTATGTTCCCTGGGGTACCAACAACAATCTCCTTCTGGGAGAGTGGAAGGAGAAACTAGGAGTGCTGAAAGATGGCAAGCCAACACTTTTGCCTGCTACTTGCTGAAGGGGAGCCTTATTGGCTCAATCTTTGGGTGTTACCTTAATCAAATCTCTTCTACAGGCTTAGTTTGGAAGCCAGCAGAGGAGGAGAAAGATGTCTCTAGGTTTTAATAAAACCAGGGCCCACTTTCTCTTCTCTTCCTACCCAACTACCTTGCAAATAATCTCTTGCCTATGGAGAGAGATAGAGGATATTGGATCAACAGAATTGTGAAGAAGGCCAAACCCATTTTTCTCTTCATCCTCCTGGAAGGAGCCATACTGTCTACAATAAAACCTCATTGAAACAGATATACGGCCATGGAAAATCCATCCCTCAAAACGTATCCATGCATATGTACTGTGTTTAATCTCTTCCACCAGTAGTGACAAGGGGTATCATGCACTCTGACAAGGCTGCTTAAACAGAGAATAAGAGGAAAAGGGGCCTCAAGCAGAAGTGCTCAGGAGAGGCTAGTGCCCAGAGAAAACAGGACTCCCTAACTCATGCCCTCTCTAGAATATCAGCCTCACCTGCAATGGGGGGCCCAGCAATCATCGGCAGGGCCATCATGCCCAGTAGGTAGCCAATGGCTTGCGAGGCCTGCATTGGGCCCACCAGCTCAAATGCGATGGGGGCCATGATGGTGATGAAGAAGCCATCACAAAGGCCCAGGAAGAGGCAGACGACGATGAGGCCCGCGAAGTCTCGGCACAAAGGAATCATCATGGACATCAGGCCCAGGAGCAGGAAGGAGAGGACCTAGAGGAGCAAGGGCCTGAGGTGGTCATGCTGTGCTGGCCAGCCAAGACCACATAGCATGTCACATCTCCTTTCTCAGGTCTTCATTTCTACCATCTACAAAATGGGGTGGAGGTGGGGGGAGGGTGTCAACAGGGAGAGCAGTTGGACTAAATAGTTACTTAGGCCCCTTCTAAGTCCTGCACAGAGGGATTCAAAGTCTTTAAGAGAGCCCCTACTTAACTGTGATTCTGTCAGGATAAAAAAAAAAGGGGGGTGGGAGGACTTGGCCTTTGGCCTCAAGAAATTTGTCTTTGCACTGGACTCTGAGATAAAGGGAATCGTCGTTTCTACTTTCTGAGCCTCTTTGGCTGCCCCAGGGATTAGGGTCTGAGATCAGGCCATGTTGGTGTTCTCAGATCCAAGTAAAGTATGGGAAGAGGGAAGGGAGGAAGTGAGGATGGATTGCACGATGACTATGGGACTAGAATGGAAAGTACAGCTTCCTGAAGTGGGGAAGGAGACAGTTTCCATTTTTGTGGGGGGCTAATTTTAGAAAATACTTTGGCATGAAAGAGACCATGGGGAGGTTCACCCAGGTTCCTTATGCTTTAGGACATGGGCCACACCACCCATCTCAAATATCTCAGACACATGGTTCTGGGGCCTCTGGGCTTGGCTGGGATACCCTGAAAAGGCAACAAAGGGGCCTTTCAGAGGAACCAAGCCACTAGGAGGGTGTGTAGGGAGCCTGAAGCCAGCCCAAGAGCACTGACTAGCCACTGGGCTTTCTTTGGGCTGAGCACAATTACTCCAAAACAAAGAAACTGCCTTTCCAGAGGCTGGTTTTCCCCTCTCAACAGAGAGAAGGGCCACTGCAAGCACAGCTGGTTTTTTGATTAAGATCATTTGCAACCTGTGTCTGTGAGCCAGACTGAAGACCTGGGCTACAGGCAGAGAAAGGACCCCCTCTCCACCACTGCCAACCCCCTGCAGCCAGCAGAGCCAGGTCATCCCAGGGCCAGGGATAAAACCTGATCTGTTTACCAAGGCCTTAACAAGCCCAGGGATTTTCCAGTAGTTCACACAGGCAGGCAACTTACCTACGAACACATGCAAGGAGTGGGGGTGAAGGCTGTTTCATGCCCTACAGATTTTGTGTTGTGGCTGGCAGTGGGTTTGTTAGGTTGCTTGGTTGGTTTTGGGAGAGGATAATGCCATCTGAGGACATCTCTTTGTTGGAGTGCCTTTTAACTTTTCCCAGGCTACTCTGGGGTAGCTAGGCAGAAGCTAGGAATAAAAACCCAGGTACTCCAGCTTCTCCTGTAGGAGATTCATATACAACTATGAGGTAAAACCAGACCCACCTATCAACCAAGCCCATTATGGCAATTAAGAATAAATACCATTATATAACACATAGGACCCCATTAACTGATTTAAATAAGCTCTAATTATTACCTATTGCATCTAGCTATCTCTTAACATCCTCCATGAGGCCTTGCCAAGGTTCAGAAATTAAAAATCCCTCTTGGAATTGAGACTCAGACCTCAAGAACTGGCTCAAAATAAGGCTGTCCTGCATGTTGTCACCATTTCCTTTCCAAAAGATTGTCCAGGGGCTTGATGCCCGACACATATGCCTGTCTTCACCAATAGTAGGACCCACAGGGTCTAGAGGATGGCTCTTCAGAACCTAAAACTGTGTACACTCCTTCCTCCCTCCCAGCTTTGTATTCCTGCAACTGACCCAGGGAGAAAAGGAGGCAAATTCCTGTGATGGACTATCTTGAGAAACTCAAGAGAAAGGAGAAACTCAAGAGAAAGGAGAAATTCATGCGTTGTCTTATGCTCTCAGTCTGAGACACTCAATTTGTAAAATGAGGGAGTTGGACTGCAAGTTGAGGAAGATATGTTTCATCTATAATGTTCTAAGATTATTTTGTATTATTCTAAGTGGTAAAACTAGGTCAAGTAAGAGTAAGGAAAAGGGGCAGGAGTGGTGGGGGGTGGGGGGAGTGGTCAGCAGAAGCCCTGGATCCTAAGCCTACCTCAGTCTCTAGCTGGCTAATACCTCCCCATCCTTGGAACTCCTGCTGCATAACAGAAAGCAAAAGTTGCTTGGGCCTTACCTGTCTCCTAGGGACTGTGGTGAGGATCACATGAGCTATATGGCTAGGCAGGCGCTACTGCCTCTCCTCAAGATAAAGTCCTGGCCCAGTGTCAGATTACCCTGATTTCCAGAGCCCTTTGGCACCTTGGAGCTGCTAACACTGGCAGGCAACGCCCACAGGGGTGGCATGTAGGAGAGGCTGGGAAAGCCACACATACTCCTATGCAAAAAGCCACCCATATAAAGCACTTGCTGATATTTGCACAGGAATTCAGAATTTCATAATTGGCTTATCTCAGTCACAAGATTATCCCTTGGTTTGACCTTGGTCCAGTCACTTATCTCTGAGACTTGGCTCTGCCATCCATCACTTAGGACAAGGTGGAATATAAGAAGAGCGCTCCATAGGAGGTCAGCTCGGCTGCTACTGTCTGTGTGAGCCTTTCCCTCAGTTTCTCCATCAGTGTAATGAGAGGTTGGACTGGATGGACCATAATGACAACCCTAGCTCTGACAGAGCAGATTCACCAGTTCTTGCAAACTCACACAGAGTTAAACACAACAGGCAGAGTTAATCATATTCTCATCCAAGACATCTGAGGGTATTTAGGAAAGCACTCGGGGCTATCAGAGACAGAGGAATCCCTGCCGTAAGTGTAGTCGGGGGTCCCCTGGAAGTGCTTTTAGGATTTTCCCAGGAGATAAATGAGTCAGAACTCAACCACCTTCCTGATGGATTATTTACAACTACTTGTTTTGTGGAGCTGCCTTTGCCCTTCCACAGGGTCCCGCACTCGGGCACCTCTCCCTAAGCTGCAGGAGCAGAAAGCATAAGCCGGGTCAGAAAGGCAATATTGCTGCAAGGTAGACAAAGACTGACAACATGAGCAGTAACCTGAATTCAGACCAGAGCCCAGTTCACACAGAAAGTGGCCTCTGGAGCATCCATGTGGGTATTGTCCACAATATGAGGAAATCTGTGTCATTGTCAGAAGGATTAAAACCTTGCATGGCTATGACATTTTTTACTTTCCAAAGCCTGGTCATACCTATATTTCTTTTGATCCTCACCTGTGAGATAAGATAGGAAAAGCAAGAATTATTCTTGTTGCACAAATGAAGAAAGTGAGGCCTAGAGAGGAAAAGTGAGGTCAGGCCTTTTCTGGCACTTTTTGTGTGTGTCTCCATTGACAGGATGACATTTAAGAACCAGTGCTTGATGCCAAGTAGCTCTGGAAGTATAAGAGGTGATGGACCTGGGCCTGGGCCTAGAGGAGAGAGACACTGGGACACAGAATGCTACAGATGCTCAAGACCCTCCAAGAGTGTGTAGGGTAGCAATGAGATCATCCTTACTGGGGACAGCATCTAACTCCTGGCCTCAGTTTCCCCCTTTCAGATGGAGAGCCATTATTAATTAAACAAATCTTCCTTTACAAGTGTTCTAATAGGTTCTATGTACACTGCTCTCACTGGATCCTCACTCCATCTTGGTAAAGGAGGCAGAACAAGGATGATGGCCTTTGTTTGAAAGCAGAGGAAACAGAGGCTCAGAGAATTTAGGTGACTTTCCCATGTTGCACAACAAGCTTGTGTCAGAGCTGGGGCTCAGGGTACTGCAGTGGCATATCCTACCATTCTATTCCAAAGGCTGGGGATAACCTAGCATCTATGGCAGACTGTTCCTCCCCACGGTGGACAGGTGGTCACACTCACCTGCAAGTAGATCTTCTTAAGTCCGGGAATGGAGTCACTGATGTGGCCGGACATGAGACGCCCAAGGCCTGAGGTAGCCCCGATACACACCAAGAGCACCCAGGTCTCCTTGATTTCCAAGAACTCCTCTTCCACATACTTCATCTGAAAAGAATAGCACCAGGGCCACCAGAACAGGAGGAGGAAGAGGAGGAAGAGGAGCTGACTGGTTAACTGTTGGAATATCCAGGACCCTCTCCTACTTATTTCTCTGGACCAGGAAAAGAACCCCCTCTCCTGTAGCCCTCTCCCCTGTAGCCCTAGCTACAGGACAAGCTCTCTGGCTGCTTCTAGCAGCCTAAAAGACTGCTTAGCCCTTGGCTGTCTGGATTCCAGACTTCTGAGCAACAGCCAAGGGGGGTGGGTGTCTCCAAGCCTCTTGTAAGCCCTGGCAAGGCAGCAAACGGCCTAAACAACTGAGAAAATCCAAGGGTTCCTCTATAATCTCCCCATTTCCTGACCCCAAACTGACAGCCTGGGGCAACATCAGGTTACTAGGGGAGGAGGATCCACCAACTTCCAGGCAACTCTTCCAAAGCATGTTTTCCGAAGCATGAGGTCTGTGGAGGGTAACAGCTGGACCACAACCACCAGTTCTGTGGCTGTATAAGTTTGGTGGATGCTGGGTTAAACAAAGCTGAATGGATTTCTTTCCTGCAGGAAGTTTTAGTACCTTTAAGAGATTGTTACACATGAAGCTCGAGAGATCTAGTATATGTTATTTCCTAAATAAAATAATTTGACCACAAAGACCAGCATTCCACAGAACACAGTTTTAGAAAACCCTGTCTTGGGTCACCTGGGCCAATCTCCTACATCTTGGCGATGCTTATTGCCTCCTCAAAATCTATCTACAGTTTTACTGTGAGGGAATCCAATGTCCATGAGATTTCTCCCAAGGAAATCCCATTTTCCACTGAGGTCTTTCCTCAACCTGTGCTTTTCCCCTGTCTTTGCCCTGCCTGGCCTTTTTAGCCACTATTTTGTTTCTTTTTGCAGTGATCCCAGCTCTACCCTTTCAGTGTCCTCCATCCCCACCCTCTGGACTCTAGGCAGGTTGAGGGCAGCTTCTTGGGGCCAGGTGGGGTGGGCCCACCCTCATATTCCTCACCAGGTGTACATAGGGAACAAAGTAGCCAAGGGCGGCAGCAGCAATCCCGAAGGCCCAGATGCGGTAGGTGCGTTGGCGGAACACTCGCATGTTGAAGTACTTCCTAAGCTGAGCCAGAAAGCGCTGGTGCAGGGTGTGGACACCTCTCTTGTTCGGGGTGTCCTGGGAGCTGGGCAGGAGGGGCCGGTAGGTGAGTGAAAGCAGCATAAGGACAAACATGAAGGTACTTAGCACCTGGAAGGTTTGGGCCAGCTTGATCTTATCCCCCAGCATTTTGATGAGGAAGGGGAAGGACATGGAGAAGATGCTACTCCCAGCAGACACCACACCATTGGCCAGACCCAGGCGGCGTTGGAAGTAGTGGCCCAGGATGACGAGGGATGGCTGAAAGGCGAAGGAACAGCCACAACCAAAGAGAATCCCGTAGGTAAAGTAGCGCAGGCTTAGGGAGCTGTGGGAGAGACAGAGAGAGCTGTCCTCAGCAGGCTGACCAGCAATCTATCTGCCCTCCCCCATTAGCGTCCTGATACCTCCATTCCTCCACCCTTAATACACAGCCCCACTTGCCACTGACCCTCAGAACAGACAAGGAACAAGGTCTTCCAATCCCCATGTTGCAGATGGTGAAGCAGAAACTCAGAGGTAAAGTAATATGCCCAGCATAACATAGCTTAGACTTGAATCCAGGTCTGTGTGATTTTAGCATGAATCATAGCACACTGTCAAAGAGGACTGTTCAAATGAAAGCCAGAACCAGCCTATGCAAAGGCTGGGTGAGGGGCTACAGGGTGTAAGTCAGTGCCTTAGAGAGAACAGTTTCACCTTACTGCTCACCTAGACACCACGGATAGGCTGGTGGCCAAAGCTTTACCCCAAGTAGCAACAATGGTCTGCAAGGAGCCAAGATCCTGGAAGGTTTAGACCCTCCATAGGGCTCTTCAGTGTCTTTTTCCATGCTCAGGGCCCTTAATATTTCACAGAATAGTTGATGATCTCCTGAGAGACACCCCCTCCCCAATCCTGCACAAGGTCTGGATATGCCAAGGCCCTTTACACTAGGCCATGGACAATCTCCATGGGAATCCTGAAGTAAGGAGTCCCTTTAACTTTCAGAATCCTGCCCCTGTTGCTGGATATGGTATGGACTTGTTCCCCAGAGTAGCCTGGCTCCTTGACAGGAAGTAGACCCTCAAAGAAGTTGTGGGCCTGGCCAAATAAGACAGGTCCTGGCTTAAAACTCTTAGGCCCTGCTGTGGCCATAAGCCTCTGTAACAGAAGATAAAGCATCAGAAGGGGAAAGGCCATGGGAAGGTCAGTTTGGCCAGCCATATGCCGCAGACAATATTGGCATAACCTAGTGAAGAATTTTGTTTTCTTTTTGATGCTTCCACATATTTTGCAACAGTTCTTATCTGGCTACTTAATTACCTAACACTCTTCTTGGTCAAGCAGTTCTTCCCAAGAGATGGACCCAGTCCTCATACTAAAGGACCGGGCCTATGCTGCAGCAACAATGTGGTGCTAGCACCAGTGGTTCCAAGATAGCTATCATCACTGTTGCTTTGCATCTGATTGTATTCACTAAATATGAGCAAAGGCTTTGGTGTCAAAATAATTGTCTCTACTTGGAACACATAGTTAAGCCAACTGCTCCTCTTCTGTCAGGTTCCTTGGGGCCTGCTCCCATTAGATTCTAGGTACTCTATAGGATTGCCCTCTGCTGGGGGCATTGTCTAAGGGAGAGGAGTTAGACCTTCAGGGAGGGGGCTGGTGGGGGCAAAACATGGGATTCAGCTCAGGGTGCTCTGTGGCAGATCTGTTTCTAGCTAGGCCCCAGGACAGGAGGCCCCTGAATTGAGCTTTCCAAAGCCCCACTAGCCCTGCCTGCACTTTTCCCCATTTCACGTTATCCAAAGGAACTCAGAGCCCTGATTGAGACAACAGGAAGGATGACTTAGAGCTGTAGCCACAAGCAGAACCATTTTTCCCCTGGATGTGAAGCCATCCAGAAAGTTTCTTGGCTCCAAAGATGTTCTTACAGAAAGAGCAAAAGGGGTAGGGGAGGAGTTTAGGGGCTGGAGAACAGAACGCCTACTCCAACGTGCCTAAAGAAGCATGCCAGAAGGAAACACCACCTCTGAGCTCCTTTCCCTTCCTGTAACTGAGCCCATGTGGATTGGAAGGGAAATGGGATCCGTATGTTGCTAATTTGCTTACACTTTGCTCTGCTTGGTCTTATAAAACAGACCTCTGCTGTGTAATGCTGAGACTGGAGCTGCTTCTGAGGCCTAGCTCCCCCCAACAAGGAGCCAGGCCCCAGCTTGCTGGTGGCAAATTAGGCTGACCACCAGACAGGTCCTGAAAGGGTTTAGAGCTGCTGCTCTGGAAGGGCTGAGCAGGTTCCAGGCAGGACATTGGTTTTCCCTTCTCTGTCCCAGTTGGATTGGATAAAGCCAAGAAACCACTGCAGGCCAAATCCAAGCTCTGCTGGAGGGTGTTCTGGGCATCCAGAAATGCTACAGTCGTAAAGGAAGCTGGTTCACCCTCACAGGGCCCAGTTGAAGTGGAATACAATTATCATTCTCCACTGTGAGTGGAACCTTAGGCCTAGAGAGCCATGGCCCTTCTCTGGAGAGCCAAGCTCAGAAAGCAAGTCTCTAATACATTAGTTCTGTCCTCATTCCAGACATGTCACTGTGGCAATTTCTGTGTTTCTAGGCTGGCATTATCCTACATCAGCCCAGGCAGATTGGAAGTAGAAGGCACCATAACTTCCAAAGTGTCTTTGGCAGAAAGTCATTGGAGTTCTTTAGGAATTCCATATTCCTTAGGCTGTGGTATAGGGTCTTTATTCTTTCCTCTCTCCATACATGTTTCTGCAGGGCTGGCAGAAAAGAAAGTGGAAAATGAACTTGTAGCTACTCCTTGCCTGACACTACCAAGTTTTACCAGTGGGACCAGTGGGACTAAGGTTTGAGTTTAGTCTAGGTCTAGCTGGGTAGCTGGGTTCTGGGTCTGTACCTCAGTGAGAGATGCTGCTAAACATCCTTCTCATGCCCAAGACATGAATCTATCTGTCCCAAATCACCTCATATGTGTCAGCAGCCAGAGATATCTGAAAAAGAGCCAGAAATGCTAAATATCTTTGGGCTCAGCTGACCTCTCTCTCAGCATAAGATTCCACTGGGAATCCTGGAATGCTAGGTGTTCACATGGGCTCACTCAAGAAGCTCATTCTTGGGAGGGAGGGAGAGGTCGTGAGATTTGTGGCACATTGAAGGGGAATAGAATAGCAGAGCTGGAAGAGAGCTAAAATGACCATCTGATCTAATCCCCTCATGTTACAGACATAGAAATTGAGGCCCAGAGAGGGAAATGGTACTCATCAATTGTTCCATAGCCCATTCAGTTGCCAAAATTGGGCTTGGGCCCAGCTTTATGAACTATCAGGCTTAGGCTCCTCCTACCACTCTGGAACTCTTGGATTCTCTTTGAGGATATTCCCTTACTAATGTGTCTTGGGGACCCTGCCTAGATGAGTCCCATTGAATTATGAATCCTGGCAGCAGAGTCTTTGAGGGCCTTACATGGCCATGGCCACAGGGGATTCTACAATGAGAAAAGTATCCCTAGCTGAAGACCAGAATGAAGCCAACCCTCAGCCTTGGAGAAACGGCCAGCAACCCCTAGCCTTACCTGGTGAAGGAGCTGGTATGGAGGCCAATGAAGGCAACAGCAGCCCCAGCAGTTGCTGTGATTCGGCAGCCCAAACGGTCAGTGAATATACTTACAATGGGAGAACAGAAGAAGATCATACCCATCGCAAGGGCTCCTACCCATGCTGCAGAGAAAAGAAGCACAAAGACACTTTAGCTTAATGTTGTACCTGGTGGTGCTGCTGGTATCTCAGTTCTCTCCGGCCTTTCAAAGTGAGCATTGCATTGGTCTGCACTGCCAGCTTTCTGGTCCCTGACGGTTAGAGAGGTATGCAAGCAGAGGCTAGATATATCAATAAAATAGGGGATTCCAGCACTGGGGTCAGATCCAGACTAGCCAACATTTCAGGCCCTTCCATGGACGCTAAGCCAGATGTATAGTCTCAGGAACTGGGCCACTTGACTTCAGGGGCAAGGAGTGTAGGGGCTAAGCTTTCAGGAGCTGAGGTCAGGCTTGTCTCAGCCATTGGAACAACCCTGTGAAGATGCTAAGACTAAGGAACAGGGAAGGCCACAGCCTTCTAGAATTGTATTAGGATACAGGGCAGGTTCAGGGGCCACCCAAAGATTTCTAAGGACACTATGCAAGAGGGTCATGTAGCCCTCATACTGAAATCCTTCATCAGAGCCCATGTTTGGCAAATTCCTGATTCCGAACTCAAGAAGAGTTTATTCTGTTTTTAAAGGCTCTTAAGTGTCTGTAACAATCCTCGCCAGGGAGGAAGAAATTTGCCCTTTTACTTAGATTCCTCTAGCCCATTTCCCCTTGCTCAGCCCTCAGAAGGAAAGCCCAAGCTTTTTTTGGTCTAAAAGCTGTTATCAAGTTTCATCTTGAGACTCTGTTTTCTAGGATAAATAATCTTGGTTCCCCTAACTTTTTCTCTTAGCATTAATTTCTAACTCTCTAATTACTTTCAGAGCTCTCCTCTGAACACGTTCCAATTCTTCATCATCATCATCAAAAAGCATTCATTGAGTGTCACCTGAGCAGTGTGCTGGGCCAGCTTTTGGCTCTCTTCAATTGTGGAGCCTCAAGTGAGCCAGAGGAGTGCAGTCTGAGCGAGGTCAGGGCTAGTCCACCTCCTGTATCCCTTGTCTCAGTGCCAAATAGGTTGTTCGGATCCCCACTGGTAATCTTCACTTTGCTGGGGCTCCATCCTGAGCCCTTGCTGCCTGGCTCTAATGGTACTAGCCTAGGACAGTAGGAGACCTGGACTTTTATTACAATTTCACCTCTTACCAGGTGTGAGACCTTGAGAAGCCACACAGCACTTCTCTAATCCTCAATTTTCTCATCTGTAAATGGGGATTAAAATTCCTGCTGTGCCTTTCTCCGAGTTTTTAAATGGTAATCAGGTATAATTATATGTATAAGAGAGTTTTGTAAATATCAATAGTCATACCATATACAAAAATCAATGCAGAATGGATCATAGACTTAAATGTAAAACTTAAAACTATAAAACTTCTAGAAGAAAGTAGAGGAGAAAAATCTTCCTGGCCTTTGGTTAGACAAAGATTTCCTAGATATTCACAAAAAGTATGATCCATAAAAGAAAAAATTTAAAACTTTTGCTCTTCAAAAATAGTTATGAAAATGAAAAGGGAAACCATAGACTGGGAAAAATATTTACAACACACATATCTGACAATAGACTGGTATCCATCATACAAGTGTGAGTTGACTCTCACAACTCAGTAAGAAGAAAGCAAACAATCTAACTTAAAATATAGGCAAAAGGCTTGAGCAAACATCACACACACACACACACACAATATGAATGGCAATTATGCACATGAAAAGATGCTCAACATCATTAATTGTTTGAGAAATGCATATTAAAACCACAATAAGATATCCCCTACATATCCACTAAAAAGGCTTTTTAAAAATGACAATACCTTGTACTGGGGAGAATGGGGAGGAACTGGAAATCTCATACATTGCTGGTGGGAATGCAAAATGGTATAGCCACTTTGGAAAACAGTTTGGCAGCTTCTTGTGAAGTTAATCATACACTTACCATATGATCCTGAAACCCCACTCCTAGGTATTAACTCAAGATAAAAGAAAACTTACATTCATACAAAAACCTGTACCTAGATGGTTATACCAGCTTTTTTCATAATTGCCACAATCTGGCAACAACTCAAATGTACTTCAACTAGTAAATGGATAAACAAATGTGTATATATTAATACAATGGAATACAACTGAGCAATAAACAGGAGTGAACTATTGATACAGGCAACAACTTGGATGATTCTCAAAGGCATTATGCTAAGTGAAAGAAGCCAGACACAAATGATTACTTCCACTTATAGAAAATCCTGGAAAAGGCACAACTATGGGGACAGAAAAACAAGTCATTGAGTGCCAAGGGGGAGATGGGGGAGAAGATTAACTGAAGAGGGGCATGAGGGAACTTTTTGGGGTGATAGAATGTTATACATCTTGACTGATGGTGGTATTCTTGTCAACACTCATAGAACTGAGCATATAAAAAGGGTGAATATTACCACACGTAAGTATAGCTCAATAAATCTGACATTATTAAAAAAGGGGGGAGAAGGCAGGAAAGCTGAAAGTGCCAGTTCAGGATCTCATTTTTTGATGTATATATTTTTATTTTGGCCAGATTTAAAAAAAAAATAGCTCAGGGAGGTGTGAGTGGCTTATGTGTCCCACAGCTGCCCGTCTCTGCTAATCTCATCAACAGGGGACCACCTCTCCTGTTGCAGGCTCACAGTGCAGCCGCTCTTCTTCTGCCTGAGCATTCTCCTGGAGCAGGAGAGCACCCCACCCCTCACTATCATAGCCAGTGCCTGAACCCAGGGAGGCTTGAGAGCAAGTTTGCCAGCTCGGTTTCTGTCTTCCCCCCGCCCACCAAGCACAACATCCAGGGGCCTGGAAACTGGGTATTACCTAACCTAGTCCACCACTGGCACCTGAACACTCTCTCAGGGGTCTGAAGTCCAACTGACCCAAACTGCCAGCAACACCACAGTGGGTACCAACCTGCATGAGCCAAAGGGCAACCTCTCCCTCTCTACACTGACCAGCAGAGTTCCTGGCAGAGGAGAACAGGTGAACAACAAAACTATCTGTTTTGAGCTGAGGGGAGAGGTTCCAGAAGAGAAGTAACCAGCATAAGAACCTGGCAATATGAAAAATCAGGTTGTTTTAACACCACCAAAACATCACACTAGCTCTCCAGCAATGGGCTCCAACTAAAAAGAAATTTTTTAAATGTTGGATATGGAATTCAAAATATGGATCACAAGTAAGCTTAATGGGATTGATGGGAAAGTTGAAAACCTAAAAAATAATTAAGGACATGAATGAAAAATTCACTAAAGAGATGATATATACTTGAAAAAAGCAAAATAGTACTTCTGGAAATGAAGGAGTCATTTAGGGAATTTCAAAATACAATGGAAAGTTTTAACAACAGACTAGACCGAGGAGAAGAAAGAATTTCAGAGCTTAAATACAAGCGTTTTGAATTAACCCAGTTAGTAAAAAATAAACAAAAAAGAATCAAGAAAAATGAGGACAGTCTCCAAGAAATATAGGATTATGTAAAACACTCAAACATAAGAATCATAGATATCCCCAAGGGAGAAGAAGAAAAAGCAAAAAGCATGGAAAACCCATTTGAGGGAATAATGAAGGAAAACTTCCCTGGTCTGACAACAAGATACAAGAAAGTCATTGAACTCCTCAAAAATTTATTGCAAATAGGACATCACCAAGGCACAAGTTACAAGTCTGGCCAAAGTCAAAGGGAAGGAAAAAAGCCTACAAGCTGTGAGATGAAAGCATCAAGTAACTTACCAAAAAAAAAAGAAAAAAACCCATCAGACTAACAGCAGACTTCTCAGCAAATTCAAATAAGCTCAATCAGAAATGAAAAACGAGACATTACAACTGACATCACAGAAATACAAAAGATCATCCAAGACTATCACAAACACCTCTATGCATACAACTAGAAAATCTAGAGGAAATGGGTGAATTATTGGAAACACACAACCTCCCAAGCTTGAATCAGAATCAAATAGAAATCCTGAAAAGACCAATATCAAGTAGTGAGATTGAATCAGTAATAAAATACTCCCAATGAAAAAAAGCCCTGAATCAGACATATTCACAGCTGAATTCTACCAGACCTACAAAGAACTGGTACCTATCTTACTAAAAGTATTCCATAACATTGAGAAGAAGGGAATCCTCCTTAACTCATTCTATGAAGCCCATATCACCCTGGTACCAAAGCCAGGAGAGGACACAACAACAACAACAACAACAACAACAACAACAACAAAGAAAACTACAGGCCAATATTCCTGATGAACATAGATGTGAAAATCCTCAACAAAATACTATCAAACTGAATCCAACAACACATCAAAAAAAATAATTCACCAAGATCAAGTGGATTTCATCCCGGGGATGCAAGGATTGTTCAACATATGCAAGTCAATAAATGTGATTCACCACATAAACAGAATTGAAAATTAAAAAAACATATTATCATCTTAATAGATGCAGAAAAATGATTTGATAAAATCCAGCACCCCTTCACCATAAAAACCCTTAACAAACTAAACATAGAAGGAACATACCTCAAAACAATAAAAGCCATGTATGACAAACCCATAGCCAACATCATATTGAATGGGGTAACATTGAGTGCATTCCTCCTAAGAACTGGAAGAAGACAAGGATGCCTGCTTTCACCACTTCTATTTGACATGGTACTGGAAGTCCTAGCCAGAGCAATCACAAAAGAAAATGAAATAAAGTGCATCCAAATTGGAAAAGAGGAGGCCAAACTATCCCTATTTGCTCATGATATGATCTTATATCTAGAAAATCCTAAAGACTCCTCCAAAAGACTCCTAAAATTGATAAATTCAGTAAAGTCTCAGGTTACAAAATTCATTTACAGAAATAAGTTGCATTTCTATATACTAATAACAGCCAAAATGAGAATCAAATCAAGAACTCAATCTCATTCACAATAGCTGCAAATAAAATAAAATAAAATACCTAGGAATATACTTAACCAAGGAGTAGAAAGATCTCTACGAGGAGAACTACAAAACACTGATGAAAGAAATTGTTGATGACATGAACAAATGGAAAAATATTCCATGTTCATGGATGAGAAAAATCAATATTGTTACAATGTCCATACTGCCCAAAGTGATTTACAGATTCAATGCAATTCCCATCAAAATACCAACATCATTTTTCACAGAATTAGGAGACAAATCCTAAATTTCATATGGAATCAAAAAAAGCCCAAGTAGCCAAAGCAATCCTAAGTAAAAAGAACAAACCTGGAGGCATCACATTACCTGATTTCAAATTATACTACAGGGCTATAGTAACTAAAACAGCATGGTACTGGTGTAAAAATAGACACATAATTCAATGGAACAGAATAGAGAACCCAGAAATACAACTATCCACCTACAACCAACTGATCTTTGACAAAGTAGACAAAAACATAAACTGGGGAAAGGACACACTATTCAACAAATGGTGCTGGGAAAATTGTAGAGTCACATGCAGAAGAATGAAACTGGATCCCTATCTGTCATAATACACATAAATTAACTCAAGATGGATTAAAGATTTAAATGTAAGACCTGACACCATAAAAGTTCTAGCAGAAAACTTAGGAAAAACTCTTCTTGACATTGGCCTGGGCAAAGAATTTATGACTAAGGGCCCCAGAGCAAATAAAACAAAAATAAATAAATGGGACTTAAACTAAAAAGTTTCTGCACAGAAAAAGAAATACTTAAAAGAGTAAATAGACAACCTAGACTCTAGGTCTCTAGGTCCCAGGGAATGGGAAGAAATATTCACAAAGTATACACCCACCAAAGGACTAATATCCAGAATCTACAATGAATTCAAACAAATCAGCAAGAAAAAAACAATTTAATAGTGAGTTCATGTGGTGTTTGTTTTTCCATTCTTGCAATACTTCACTTAAATTGGAACTAACCGATCAGCACTCATGTGCACAGATGGAAGTAAAACTCAATGGAAATCATGCAGGTGGGAGGGGGAGGAGGGGATGGGTGAAATCATACCTAATGGGTACAATGTACACTATCTGGGTGATGGGCACACTTATAACTTTGACTCAAGCAGTACAAAAGCAATCCATGTAACCAAAACAGTTGTACCCCTGTAATATTCTGAAATAAAAAAGAAAGAAAGAAAGAAAAAGAAAAAGAAAACCCAAATAACCCCATTAAAAATGGGCAAAAGATGTAAAAAGACATTTTTCAAAAGAAGAGATACAAATAGCCACCAAACATATGAAAAAATGCTCAACATCACTAATTATCAGAGAAATGCAAATTTAAACCACAATGAGACACCACCTTACCCCTGTCAGAATGGCCATTATTAAAAAGTCAAAAAACAATAGATGTTGGTGCAGGTGTGGTGAACAGGGAATGCTTATTTGCTGTTGGTGGGAATGTAAATTAGTACAACCTCCGTGGAAAACAGTGTGGCGATTGCTCAAAGAACTAAAAGGAGACCTACCATTCAATCCAGCAATCCCACTATTGAGTCTCCACCCACAGGAAAAGAAGTCATTATGTCAAAAAGACACATGCACTCATGTGTTTATCATAGCACAATTTACAATTGCAAAGATATGTAATCAACCTATGTGCCCATCAACTGATGAGTGGATAAAGAAAATGTGGCATATATATATATACACTATAGAATACTACTCAGCCTTAAAAAGGAATGTAATAATGTCTTTCCCAGCAACTTGGATGGAATGGAAAAACTAATACTGCATGTACTTGCTTACAAGTGGGAGGTGAACCATGGGTATGTATAGTCATGCACAGTGGTATAAGGGACTTTGGAGACTCAGAAGGGGGGCACAGGGGAGGAGGGTGAGGGATCAAAAACTACCTATTGGGTACAATGTATACTATTCGGGTGATGGGTACACCAGAAGCCCTGACTTTACCACTATACTATTCATCCATATAACAAAAAACAACTTGTACCCCTAAATCTATTGAAATTTTAAAAACTCAGTTGTATTGTCAAAGAGAAAAAATACTTAAATTCAGTAAATCATCTTACTGACATTCTATAAATAGAACTCACCAATACTTGGCTTTTCTGAATATCTACAATACAATGAAAACTGATGATTAGGCTTGTAAGGTGTTTTGTACAGTCAAAGAGTTTAAATTATATTTGATGTATCTTTTAAAAATTAATCTATTTGGTTTTTGAAAATATTTTTTATTTTGAAATAATTACAGATTCACAGGAAATAGCCAAGATAGTCTAGTGAGTCCCATAAATTCTTCACCCAGTTTTCCCCTATGTAATTATAATACAATATCAAAACCAGAAAATTGGGAGCGGTACAGCATGTGCATTTAGTCCTATGTCATTTACTCATGTGTAGTTTCCTGTAACCACTATCACCATCAAGATACAGAACTATTCTATTACCACAAAGATCTTCTTTCTGTTGTCCCGTTATAGTCATACCCAGCCACTCCCCCACCATCCCTAAATCCTAGCAATCACAAATTTGTTTTCCATCTCTATAATATTCTTATTTGAAGAAAGGTATATAAATGGAGTCATACAGTATGTGACCTCTTGAAATTGGCTTTTTTTTTTTAAACCCGGCATAATTCCCTGGAAATACATATTTGAAATGAGTTTCTTATAGAGAAAATATTGTTGGGCATGATCTTTTTCTACCCCCTCTGCCAATTTCTTTTAATAAGATGTTTTTAGATCATTTACATTTGATGTAATCATTGATATATTAGGGCCATTTTATTTTTGTTTCCTGTTTGTTCTCTGTTTTTCCTTTGTTTTTTTTTCCTGTGAGTTATTTTAAAAAAATTTAGAATTCCATTTTAATTTATTTTTAGCCCTTTTGAGTATATCCCTTTGCATATCTCTTTTAGTGGCCACTAAAAAAAATACTCAAAGAAATCATATTATATGTATATAATGGTATCATATTCTATGTGTAGATAACATCACAGTTTACTGGTGTTGACATTTAACTAGTTTGAGTGGAGTGTAGAAACCCAACCTTCCTTATGTCTCTTAATACTCCCCCATTTGTAATAAAATTATCCTAAATATTTCCTCTATATACATTGATAACCACATCAGGCACCATTATACTTTTTATTCAACTATTAAACATAATTTAGAAAACACAAAAGGAGGAGAAATCTATTCTATTCTAATAAATTTATTATATTCTAATATCTATTATATTTATCCATAATTTTACTCTTTCCACTGTTATTTCTTTTTTTCCTGATGTTCCCAGATTCTTTCTTTTATTGTTTCTTTTCTGGTTAAAGAACTTCCTTGAGCCATTCTTTTAGGGAAGGCCTGCTGGTGACAAATTCTCTTAGTTTTCCTTCATCTGAGAATTCTTTGATTTCCTCCTTCATTCCTGAAGGATATTTTCACTGGATATACAATTCTGGGTTGACACATCTTTTATTTCGGCACTTGAAAAATGTACCACTTTTTCCCTTTGCCTTCCACGGTTTATGATGAGAAATTGCTATCATTCATACTGTTTTTCCCCTAGAGTTAAGGTGTTATTTCTTTCTCATTGTTTTCAAGATTGTGTGTGTGTGTGTATGTGTGTGTGTGCATATTTAGTTTTCAGAAGTTTAACCATGATGTGTCTTGGCATAGATTTCTTTGAGTTCATCCCCTTTGGGATTCACTCAGCTTCATGAAACTATAGATTTATGTCTTCTGCCAGATTTGGGAAGTTTTCAGCCAGTATTTCTGAGTACCTTTTCAGCCCCACCTTTTTTCTCTTCTTCTGGGACTCCTCTGATGACGGGAATGTTAAATCTTTTGTTATAGCCTCACAGGCCCCAGAGGCTCTGTTCATTTTTTTCAACTGTTTTCTTTCTGTTGTTCAGATTGGATAATCTTTATTGTTCTGCCTTCAAGTTCACTAATTCTTTCTTCTGTCCTCTCTATTCTGCTGTGGGGCCCATCCAGTAAGGCTTATGTTATTTTGGTTATTATATTTTTCAGTTCCAAAAATTTCTATTTGTTTTGTCTCTATATCTTCTATTTATTTGGTGAGACTTAGTATTTTTTCATTTGTTTCAAGTATGGTTGTGATGACTTATTGAAGCATTTTAATGATGGCTGCTTTAAAATCCTTGCCAAATAATTCTAACTTCTGCGTCATCTCAGTGTTGGTGTCCATTGACGGTCTTTTCTCACTGAAGTCAAGGTTTTCCTGGTCCTTGGTATGATGAGTGATTTTCTATTGTATCCTGGACATTTTCAATATTATGTTATGAGACTCTGGATCTTATTTAAATCCTCTGACACTGTGTCAGTGAGGCACCGCCTCATTACCACCAGATGGAGGCAGAAGTCCAGGTTCCCTGCTCAGTCTCCATTGATGCTCTGGGAAGGAAGGGTGTCTTGTTATTGCTGGGCTGGTGGGTGTTCAAGATTTTCACCAGGCTTCTTATGATACCTTCCTGGTTGGGAGGGGTAGGCGTCCCTTGTTATTGTTTCCCATGTGACCTCAACTGACACTACAGAGTGTGATGGTGAAAGTCCCAGTCCCCTACTTGGTATCTCTCCAGGGGTGGGAGGGGTGGTTAGAAGTTATAGTCTGGCAAGGGTGAAAGTCCAGGCTCACTACATGGTCTCCACTGACACCACGGGGGAGGGGTAGGCCTTGTTACGGCTGAGAGGGAAAGAAATTCCTGGCTCCCTACTCAGGTTCCTCTGACACCACCTCAACATGGGAGGGGGGCAGGTTGGGGCACTCTGTTACAGCTGGGTGAGTGTAGAAGTCTAGGCTCCCCATTAGGCTTTTGCTAGCAAAGGTTGAGTGGGGGGCATTTTTTTCACCCCGTGGTGTCTGTCTGGAGTAGAGGGGTTATTGTCTAAAGGTATTCTGTCTTGTTAGGCTGCCCCTTTCTCTGGTTCTTTGGCTAGACAAATCAGACTTTTTGGGGGGCTTTTTGTCTATTCCCATTGGCATTTCTGGGTTGCCAACTTCTTCAGCTCCAGGTCCAAGATAAATGAAGCAAAAAGATGACCCAGGTTTTCTGCCATGTTGTTCCTTGGGTCCCAAGGTCCCTAGCCCATCTGCCTTTTTCTCTCCACCTTTCAGTCTTCCTATATTTGTTTTATATATAATGCCAGCATTCTTAGCTGTACTTCATGGGAGGAATAGGGAAAAGTGCCTTGATACAGTTTTTAATAGTAAATATATATTTAAAAATGAAGCCATCCATATATGATATCAATTTATTCAACAGTTATTTAACATTCTCTCCGGCCCAAACACATGGCTATCCCACATTGAGGATGCTAAGTGAGTGACATATGGTACTTGACTTCAAAGATCTCACAGTAGAGTAGGGAACGGTTTTTTATTTGAACTTTTTATTTTTGAGCAATTTGATATTAACCTCATGAAACATATTTAAAGTGGATTTATGCCACTATATTGATAAAAGTTTTAATTTTATAAATTCCCAAATATTAGATATTTAATTGTGAATTATTATAAAAATAAAAAACAATTTATAAATAAATCTTTGTCTCCATGTCTGATTATTTTTCTTACAATGAATTTCTAAAAATATATGAAGTTGGATTAATGCATATGCTATTTTTATAGATTCTTGATACATATTACTAAATTACAGTCCTGAAAATCTGAACTAATATATAATCCCACTGATAATGTATATAGGAGAGTATAAATTTTTTATCATATAAGATACAGCAATTGGAGTAACATATTATAATATTAAATTATTAGGCAAGAAATTTCATGTATAAGTAAGCTATGTATTAGTCAGAATTCTCCAGAGAAACAGAAGCAATAGGATATAGACAGACATATATAAGAGAAGATTAATTATGGGAATTGACTCACATGATTAGCCACATTTTTTTTAAAATAGGGCAATAAAATTTATGAATCCCATAGTTCATGACCAGAATAAATTTTTCTATTTAAAGATTTTCAGAGAAGTCAGGTACTCCAAGTGAAAGAAAATTTGCCATATTAAGGGAGATAAAGGTATTCTAATAGCCAGACTAATCACTGAAAAATAGCATGATATAAGAGAAAGGACTTAAGGGATTGTTAGCAGGATAGATTATCAAAGAAAATTCAGTAAGAGAAAAATAATCAAGCAATGACTATATGAAAAAAGAAGTACCAATAGTCATAATAACAATGATGATGACAATTATAACCATATTGATAATAAATGAGTGTTATTGGTTTTCCTTTACCTTTCTTGCACTCAGTTTCCTGTTTTGGAAAATACAAGGAGTGGGTAGAGGTTTTCTATAACTCTAACAATACTTGGACTCAAAGCAGGAAGTTTCTGTTGTTCTCCATAATTACCCCCATTGTCATATGGGAAAGACAAAAAGAGATTTCAGTGAAGCAGCTAAGATGTGGGAGAGTTGGGAAGGGTAAAAAGTAGATTTCAACAGGAGATGTCCAGAGACATCTTTCTAAGCAGACTTAGAAAAATCAGAGGTGGAATCCCATAACTTTCCATCAGGCAAAAAGCATTATTTTCAACCTACAGCTACGCTAAGTGCTAAGCAAGTACCTACTTCCTGACTAATAAATTTTCTGTCCAACAAAGCCTTGGACTTTGAGAATAAACTATATATGAACTAATCATCCACACCTTTCATCCAGTGGTTAACAGTTCTTTTCAACATCAACCACTACCTCCAGGTGAGTGAGAGAGTTGGCTCCAAAAGGCCTGTACCTGAAGTGAACACATGTCTGTATTCAGCATACACCCCTTCCTTTTCTCCTCTAAGCACCCATAGCCAGCTGGGCTTCTGTTGGGCCTGGGCAGTACAAGGTCAGAACCCTGGCTTTTTGAGCTCTATCCTGGACCTATTGGCTCTCAAGATTCCTTGCCCTCAAAGTCTTTTCACTCAAATACTCAATTATTGCCTTGGCTTCTTACCCAGGCACTCAGTCTTTGAAGTACAGGGAGACCGCTCAGAAAAGAACTCAAATGTGAGACCAGATTCCTCATTACTTGGCTGCCAAAATCCAAGCTCTCTGAGCTCTCCCCCTGAGTTGAAAGAAGGAGAGAGGGTAGTCCAAGAGCCAAACTCTCCAAATAAATTATAGGCTTTCACAAATTCCTGTTATTGTGGGAAACTAACAAAAGCTCAAATGAGGGTATGATGGAAAAAAGCCAAAGGGCCAAAGCTGGGTAAGGGGTAGATGGGAGAGAGAGGTAAGGCTGGGGGGTGACATGGAGGCAGAGATGGCTCTATTCAAGAGCCCCTGCTTCCTGACAAGGTGCACAGTATAATGAAAGAATAGCAAATAGGATTAAGAGGTCGTGTTCTAAGGCTTAGCTATCCAACTGCTATACCTAATGCTAAGTGGAAAGAATGGCACCATGAATTGGAGTCTATGTTGCCAAAACTATTCCCCTGCTTGTGCCCCATCTCCACACCTCTTCAGAGTTTCCATAACCTGGTCAAGAGTCTAAATCTAGTTGTGTTTAGAACTCTACCCCAGACTTGTATTAAATAGCAAGTTAAAAAGTCCAAAAAGTACTTTCATATTTGTCCTGGCATTTGGTCCTCCCTGCATTTTATTTTTTTTCTTCATTAGAATGTGGTGGTGTTTTTCTGAGGTGGCACAGCAATACTGGAAAACATTCTTTTCCAAGCATTCAACATCTAAACAAACCCCAGTTTTAACTTTCCACACTTTGTGTCAACACATGCCAATTTTGATTGGCTATCTACTTTTGAGTTTCAAAACTTTTAAAGCCAAATAGTCACAGAAAATATAAGTTGTCTTGTTGCCCCCATATTAAGGTCACTTAGATTCTTTCCCTCTGCTGCTATTGTTTATTTACTTCCACTTTTGGAGTCAGAAAATCTAGGGGTCCAGTTCTGAATTTTACGGACAATCAGACTGTGGCCCAGAGAGACCCACACTTAAGAGGGCTCATGCCAAAAAATGCAGGCCTTTTAACTCCTGCCCCAGTCCTTCAGGGATAACTGGGCTGTACTTAATGGCCTATGGCCTACTGATTTGGCACCCACTGGTTTTGGACAATGGTCAGTTATCTACTCTAGTAGTAGCTGAGGCGTATTACAGGTGGTTCTTTGACCAAAACCCACTAGTGCTGGGAGGAACTGAATTGAAACAGTTTCCTCATCTTTCTCTGAGGAGGCTGGCCCAGTATGTACATACTCAGACATTCACCTGACAGAGGGTATGGGAAAGAGGCATGAGTTAGTGACAGAAAAAAAATAAGGAATCAGAAGGAGAGACACACATATCTCAAACAGAAAGACTGATGACAAGGGCCTTATTAGAACTACAGAATGTTAAAGATAAAAGGGCCCTTAAGAATCACAGATGGGCTGACCAAGATGGCTTCACTGGTGAATTCCAAACATTTAAGGAAGAGTTAATACCAATTCTACACAAACTCTTCCAAAAATAGGAAAAAAACCCCACTTTCCAACTCATTCTATGAAGCCAGTATTACCCTGATACCAAAACAAGATAGATAAAGACATTACAAGGAAAGAAAACTACTAATGAAGGTCCCTCATAAACCCAGTTCCAAAACTCTTAACAACATTTTAGCAAATTGAATCCAACAATACATAAAAAGAATAAAATATCATGACCAAGTAGGATTTATCCCAGAAATGCAAGGTGAGTTCAACATTCAAAAATCAATCAATGCAGTATGCAATTATAACAAACTAAAAATTTTAAAAATTATATAAACATCTCAATAGATGCAGAAAAAGCATTTGACAAAATTCAATATCCATTCAAGATTTTTTAAAAAACTCTCAGCAAACTAGAAATAGAAGGGGACTTTAACAACCTGATAAAAGGCAACTATGAAAAACCTATAGCTAACATCATAATCATGAAAGACTGAACACTTCCACACTGAGATCAGGAAAAAGGCAAGGATGTCTGCCCTCACACTTCTATTTAACATTCTAGCTGACAGTTCTAGCTAGTGCAATAGGACAATAAAAAGAAACAGAAGACATACAGATTGGAAATGAAGAAGTAAACCTGTCTCTATTTACAGACAACATGATCATCTACCTAGAAAATTCAAAAGACTCTATAAAAAAGCTACTAGAACTAATAAGTGAGCTAAGCAAGATCCCAGGACACAAAGTCAACATACACAACAAATTGTATTTATATATACCAGCAATGAATAATTAAAAATTGAAATAAAAACACCATTTGCAATGTCATCCAAATTTGAAATACTTATGGATAAATTTGATTTTTAAACGTCAGACCTCTACACTGAAAATTACAAAATGTTGCTGAGAGAAATTAAAGAAGACTTAAATAAATGGAAAGATACACCTTGTTCATGGGTCAGATGTCAATTCTCTCCAAGTTGTTCTATAGATACAACGTAACCCTACTTAAAATCCCAGCAAAGATATTTTTTGTAGAATTTGGCAAGCTGATTCTCAAATTTTACGTGTAAATGAAAAGAACATAGAATTGAGAAAATAATCTTGGCAAGGAACAAAGTTGGAATACTTATATTACCTGATTTCAAGACTTACTATGAAGTTATAGCAATCAAGACAGTGTGGTATTGGCATAAAGATAGACATATAGATCAATGGAACAGAACAGAGTCCAGAAATGGGCCCACAAATACATGGCTAGTTGATTTTTGACAACAGTGCCAAGGCAATTAAAAAAAGAATAGACTTTTTCAACAACTGGTGCTGGGTCAACTGGATATCCACGTGGAAAAGAATAAAGTTGAATCTCTACCTCACACCATATTCCAAAATTACTCAAAATGGTTCATAGACCTAAATGTAAGAGCTAAAACTATAAAACTTCCAGAAAACAGAGGAGAGAAATGCTGGTGAGGATGTGGAGAAAAGGAAACTCATACACTGTTGGTGGGAAAGTAAATTAGTACAGCTATTATGGAAAACAGTATGGAGGTTTCTCAAAAAATATGGTAGTTCTAAAAATGGAAATACCATATGACCAGCAATCCCACTACTGGGTATTTAACCAAAGGAATGGAAATCAGCATATCAAAGGGATACCTGCACTCCCATATTTATTGCAGCACTATTCATAATAAGTGTCCATCAACAGATGAATGAATAAAGAAAATGTGGTATATATACACAGCGGAATACTATTTAGCCATAAAAAACGAAATTCTGTCATTTGCAGAAGCATGGATGGAACTGGAGGTCATTATATTAAGTGAAATAAGCCAGGCACAGAAAGACAAATATTGCATGTTCTTACTTATATGTAGGAGCTAAAAAATTTCATCTTATGGGGGTAAAGAGTAGAATGATAGATACCAGAGGCTGAGAAAAGTGTGGAGGGGGTGAAGAGAGATTGGTTAATTGGTACAAACATACAGTTATGTAGAAGTAATAAGTTCTAGTGTTTAATAGCACAGTAGGGTAACTATAGTTAACAACAATACATTGTATATTTCAAAATAGCTAGAAGAGAAGATTTGAAATGTTCTCAGCACAAAGAAATGATAAATGTTCAAGGGAATGGACATCCTAAATACCCTGATTTGATCAATACACATCCTATACATGTATCAAAATACCACATGTACCCCATAAATATGGACAAATATTATGTATCAGTAAAAATAATAAAGGAAGCTGTGGGAAGGGGATGGGTACTCTCTATATTTTCTGCACAATTTTTCTATAAACCTAAAACTGTTCCAAAAATAAAGCCTATTAAAAAAAAACATAGGAGAATATCATAGTGACCTTGGGTTAGGCAAAGATTTCTTAAAGAGGACACAAAGAGCATAAAGTACAAAAATACCTAAAATTGACTTCATCAAAATTTGAAAATTTACTCTTCAAAGACGCTTTTAAGAGAATTAAAGCACAAGTCACTGACTGGGAGAAAATATTTGCCAATTATACATCTGATAAAGGAGGAATCATATCATGTGTGTGCACACACCCATTTGTACTCTCAAAACTCAAAAATAAGAAAATAAAGAACCCAATTAAAAATGGACAAAAGATTTGAACTGACACTTCACCAAAGAAGATATATATAGATGGTAAACAAATGCAAGAAAAGATGCTCAACATCATTAATCATTAGGGAAATGTAAGTTAAAGTCCAATGGGATGTCACTACACACCTATTAGGACATCTAAAATTTTAAAAACCCAACCATACCAATTGTTGATGAGGATTTGGAGCAACTGGAACTCTCAGCTACAGTTGCATGGCTCCCGAGAATATAAAATAGTGCAGCCACTTTGGAAAACAACTTGAAAGTTCCTCAAATGGTTAAATATAGAGTTACCATGACCCAGTAACCCCCTCAAAATGAAAGCATATGTCCACATCAAGACTTGCACATAAATGTTTATAGCAACTATATTTATAATAGTCAAAAACTAGAAACAACTCAAATGTCCATCCACATGTAAATGGATAAAAAATTGTGGTACATCCATACCAAGAAATACTACTTAGCAATAAAAAAGAATGAACTATTGATACATGCAAAGACTTGAATGAATCTCAAAACCATTATGATGAGTGAAAGAAGCCAGACTAAAAAAGTACCTACTTTTTATCCCATTTATATAAAATTCTAGAAAATACAAACTAATCTGTAGTGACAGAAAGAAGGGTAGTGGTTGCCTGTGGATGGGGAGAGGACTTTTGGGGGGTGATGGATATGTTCATTGTCCTGAACATTATCATGATGGCTTCACAATGTATACATGTATCAAAAATTATCATATTCTGCACTTTAAAAAAACATGGGCCATTTATTGTATGTCAATTATATCTCAATAAAACTGTTTTAAAAATATAGTAACATTTTCCTACTTATTAAAAGAGCTATATAATTTCACATTTGAAAAATTAGGAAACACAGTGAAGCAAAGCAAAAAAAAATCCAGAATTTCAATCATTTAGAGACAAATATGTTCACCTTGGTATGTATTCTTCCAGATTTTTCTTTTCTTTTTTTTCTTTTTCCTTCCCAGATCCCCCTCAAAGGAATCTTCCAGATTTTTCTGTACACATATATAGATCTTTATAGTTTTGTCAAAGACAGTATACGTGGTACACACCACTTATAATCTGCTTCTAAATTTTACCCATGTTTTAGAGCCCTTTCCATGTAAATAAAATTCAACATCACCTCCCCCAAAGAAAGAATGGAAGAAAGGAAGGAAGCAAGGAAAGAAAGAAGTATTGGTACGTGCAACATGGATGACTATCAAAATAATCATGTTGAGTGAAAGAAGTTGGACCCTGCCAAAAAATACAGACTGTACGATTCCATATGTAAAACTCTAGGAAATACAGACTAATCTATAGTGACAGAAAGTATATCAGTGGTTTTCTGGGGGTGGGGATGGGCAGGGAGTAGGGTAGGAGGGAGGAATTAAAAAGAGACATGAGGAAACCTTTGGAGGTGATGCACATATCCATTACCTTGATTGTGGTGATGGTTTCCTGAGTGTGTACATATGTCAAAATACATCATATTATACATTTGAAATATACGTGGTTTATTGGATGTGAATTGTTCCTCGATAAAGCTTTGGGAAAAAACCCAAAAAATCACAGATGAAGAAATTGAGGCCCAGAGAGGACACACAGCAAGTCCATTGCTAAGCCAGGACTAAAACCCCCATTTTTGGATTCCTAATCCAGGGCTCCTTCCACAGCACCATGATGCCTGACAGGCCTCTGGTAAGACTGCTCTCCTCATATCTTCTCTCCCATTGCCCTCATCCTTCTGAGTCTCTCCCCCCTGGGGTTCCATGGGAAAGTCCCTGAGATTCCCCTTCCCCTCCCCCAGACATGCTTTTCTCTCTCTGCCCACTGAGCCATTTACTTTGACCTCTCTCAATCCCTTCAGACATTAACCAAATCTCAAGTTGCCTCTCAGCCAAGCTTGCCTGCCTCTGGGGTGCCCTACCAGTGCTCAGTTAGGCAATGGCTCTATGGACTTGGCACTCCTGGACTCTAGGGCAGTGCTTCCCAGCCTGGATCCACCTCAAAGTCTCTATAATCCTACTCCCAAGCTCCCTGCCCCATATCACTGAGAGGCATTAAACAAAGGCTGATCAATGATCCCCCTGTTGCTTTACAGATGAAGACACGAGGCTCACAGACTTAGTTCATGGCAGGGTAGGGACAAGGCCTTAGGTCTCCTCCATCACTGTGCTCTGTCCATTCCCCTATCTGGCTCCCTGCCATTTTAGCATCTCTGCCTTGCAACCTCTAGGTGGTGGATGGAGGCCTTATCCTGACAAGTGCCCTGCAAGATTGGGAAAAGGAACCTTAAGCCCATGGACCAGAAAGAGTGAGTGGGCAGTTAGGACTGGGCAATGGTGTCTGGAGCTCACCAGCTGCTTCTTACTAGGTTAACAAATCTCCACACCCTCCTTGCAAACATGTGGCTGCTCCAATGATCTGTCCAACCACCAGAGAAGGAGCAGCAGAAGTCCTATGGCCAATCTTCTTAGCTCTGCTTTCAGGAAGCACCAGTGCCTTTGTAGAGCCAAAACAAGAAACAAATGCCAAAATGATGAGCCCCTTTCTACCTTGAGACTGAAACTGGATAAGGCCCTGCCTGCAGCTTTGAGGACACTTTTGAGCTAAGGAGGCAGTCAGTTTGGGCAGCTGTTTCCAGCAGGCACCTCAAGGGGACAAGTGATCATTCTGTCTCCAGAAGCAGCTCTCCCCACACTGTAGTTCAGCATTAGGAAGGAAACCTGGGATGATCTGCCTGGGGCAGATGACAAGGTAATCAATCCAGAGAAGACTGGCTGCCAGGATCAATATGGCTTTGATTCTCAGAGTTGTGCTAATAACTAATGTTGACTCCATAGTTAGGGTCCTGCTGCTATGACTTCACAAAGCATCAAAGTCCAGAGGAAATCTCAAGCGGTCACTTAGGCCGTGTTCCTGTCTCTTAGCAGGACAATCCTGTCAATTGTCTGCTGACAATCCCTAGCACCCTTGGGTTCTTTGTCAGAGCAGAGGGATAGAGGTAGGGGAAAGAGGGCAGAGTGACTGGGAAAACATGAGCAGAGCTCATTTTTTTAAATCTAAAACGCCTTTTCCAGGGATATTGCCTCTTTATGTTGTGTTTTCTGAGAGAGATGAGGAAATGAAGGAAAGAGCAGAGGAGGGAAATCAAAAGTCCCTTCAGAGCAGAGGACATTACAGTGGTTGGCAACCTGCTTCCCAGCTGAGAAATTTCCTTAAGCCTCAGTTTGACCATCCTGAAACCAGGCTGGGACCTGTACCACTACAGGAAGGTTCTAGGCTGGATTTCTCTTTCTATATAATGTTTCTATAATGTTAAGGATACAGGCTCTGGAGTCAGACAGACATGGGTTTAAGAACAAGATCTACTTACTTGCTATTTGACCTTGAGCAACTTACTTCACATCTCTAAGCCTCAGTTTCCTCACCTGGAAAATGGACCTTATAAAAGTACCAACCAAATGTTTGTTTTGTGAAGATTAGGTGAGGTAATATAAGAAACCTGGTGTGTAGGAATTAAATATTGCCCTGGGGTGAGCAGATGAGGACAGTCACTCCTCTTAGGCTGCTCCTGAAGAGAACTCTTCTCCCCCACACATACACCTCTCCTTCAGCTAGCCCGGGTGTGTGGAAGGCTGTTATGCAACAGCGTGTCTTTGTGTACAGAAGTTAATGATTGCCCAGAGCAGTGGGTCCTCACATTACAGCACGGGCTCCAGCACAGCCCCAAACCTGAAATGCAGCAGCAGGAAGACTGACCACTTGTAACCAGGAGCCAGGCCCTTAGTAGGGCAAATGCAAAGTGAAGTCTGGCTCTGTGCTGGGCACTGGCTACTTACCTGAGAGGTGCCTCTGCAGTAGGGGTGGGAGTGATAGAGTTGGCAGAAGGTTGGAGGTCAAAGTTTCTATCCCCTTCCTCCAATTCAACCTGCCAGGAGGAGCAAATCATCATGACGGCAAGATGGGTGGGTGGGAGAAGGCAATGACCACTCATTCCAACACTGAACAAACCAGAGTCCATAGATTGAAGATCCACCTCTTCGCAGTGAGGGGAAAAGTCCCAACACCTTTGTCAGTTAATATCAATCCCACCTCACCTTTGAAGAGTCTTTTTATCTTCCAAAACCCTTTTCCAGTACTTATCTCATTAGATCCTCATAGCAACTGTGTAAGATGAATCGGCCAGCAAATGTTCTTCCATACATCTTCCTTTTCTTCACAGTAGTAGAAGAAGTGGTAGTAGTAGTAGGAATAGTTAGCACTTATATAGCACTTACTATGTGACAGGCACTATGTCAAGTTCTTTACATATATTAGCTATGTTATCTTATTTGATTCTCATAACAACCTCATAAGGTAGATAATATTAGTGTTTCATTTTCTTACCCTCAAGTAAATAAACAGACCAAGAAAGATTTGGTGAGTAGACGAGGTCACACAGCTAGTAAGTGGTAGAGGTAGGACTCCAATCCAGGTATGTCTGACTTTAAAGTCTTTGATCTTAGCTGCTATACTGTATGTGCCCTATTTTGCAAAGGAACATATTGGGGCCAAAGAGTTTGAGTGGCTTGCCCAAGGACATAAACAAGCTAGTACCAGAAGTAGGCCTAACTCTGATTCTTCTGACCCCTTGTCTAATGTTCTTTCTGTCATTCCCAACTGCATTATCAATGGCATGCCTTCCTACCCATTGGCACTATGCTCCAGGAGCCCTGTGGTCACCATGAGCTTGGAACGCCAGGGATCAGGTAAACATGCCATCTTCCAGCAAGGTCAGAGTTTAAGTTTTCATGGTTTATGATACCTGCTCTGTAGATGAGGTAACCAAAGTGCAAAGAAGGCAAACAGCTTACCCCAGGCTCCCTGGTGTACCAGGAGCAGAGAAATTCCTCGAAGTTCTTAAGTCTGGGCTTGTTTCACTTGAATACCTATGTATGTGCCCACAGGGCAGCAAAGAAAGCAGTGTGGATCAAAAGAAAATCAGACAAAGGAAACCCAGTCTATTCCTTGTCTCCTTTTTAACTGGGTCTGTGGAGACCTCCTGGCAGGAATACAGAAGTGAGGTGGCTGAAGAGCAGGTCAGGGATAGGAATAGGATGAGAGAAGTTTGAACAATCATATAATTTGGGTAGAGATAGAGGGAAGGTAATGTCAGGGTCTTAAAGGATTGGAGTGTCTTCTTGGAGAGGCTCTGTGATGTCCCTGGAGGGGGTGGGGAGAGGGCAGGAGCACAGGCAGAGTTGTAAACACATTTCCACCCGGGCCCTCAGCCATGAAACCAACACTAAGAACCTGCCAGGATTTTGGCCTGGTGTTAAGGGCTGCAATGGCAATGGAGCAATGCAAGCCAAAGGTCTGGCCAGTCCAAGCAGGAGGCTAACACACATGTAAAGGAAGCTTGTTCAGCGATCCCAAATGCCAGCCTGTGGACCATGCTTGGCTGACTGCATCTGTACCACCTGGGTAATTCGAGGGCACTGCCAGGTTTGGGAAGCACCGGATTGGATCAACCAGTATTGTCCATTGTCAGGGTCCATTGTGGGGAGTGGGGAGAGCGGAAGGAGGAGGTCGGAAGGACCATTTGGCTAGAACTGTCATTTAGAAAAGGTCTCCAGTGTAGACCTTATTCATCCTGTAATTATCTTGTGAATGGCATCTATTGCATTGTATTTGTGCAATATGTGTTACAATGTTTAGTTGTGAAAGGTATTTCAAAAGTGCCACAATTTTTGAGGCCAGATTTTGGTATTTCTTTCTTTGAAAATATCCAGAGAGCCTCACAAAATGGATGTGTCCTGAGCTTTTCTCCAAGTCTTCAGTGTGGAGAGCTTTGAATGACGGGATTAGGAAATGGACTTGGATCTTTAGGTATTAGACAGCCCACACAAGGTCCAAGTGGAATGTTAAAAAAGTGAGTGTGGTCATTGTGTCTATAAGGGTGTGGAGGTAGGACTGGAAGCTGCCACTCACGAATCAAGTATCAGAGTTTTTTAGGGAGGATAGGAGGGAGACTGGTCTGGGGATCCGCCAATGGGAGGAGATATAAGACTGAATCACACACACAAGTGTTTGAAATAACAACACTTAGTGCTCACCTAGACCAACCTCCTCATTTCATACATGGAGAAACTGAGGCCCTGGGAGATTAGTGTATCACCCCAAGTCACCAGTCTGTTCATGCCAGAGCCTAAAGTAACACGTTGCACTTTTCTACCACATAAAGACAAGACTTTAAAGAGAGAGTACTCTGTCTGGAGAAGAGGGAGGAGAGAGCTGAGAAGGACTCCAAGGTTTCAAGCCTGTACCTGCATCTCAGATAATGCTTGAACACAGGACCTCAAAATTGTTCCTTGGAGCCTCCCTGCCCTGTGGAAGGTGGACAGGATTTGAGGGAACACTTTGAAGAGAATCGCTGAGGCCCTACCCTCAGGCCTGAGACTTGGGCGCTTAGAATACCCTAGGAGACCTTTCCAGGTAGTGGGCCAGGGGCTGATCTGGGCTCTGACTAAGGGTGCCCAACTGGTAGGTTTTGATGGAACAGAAAGTATTAGTAAAAGCCAGGCTGTTCAGATCCCACTGCAGCCTGGTCCATTCTTCTATGTGGGTGGCATTCCCCAGGGGCCTGGGTGGGGGCGAGGGTGCACAAACTAGCAAGCCTCAAGGTGAAGAGGAGCAGAAGCTGTCTGTTGAGACATGTCCTCTTTGGAAGGGGTGGCCTCCATGCCAAGACAAACTCCTTCAGAAATAAATATTTCACATAAAAGACTACAGGTTTGGGTTTGGGGTTTAGTAGGAGAGAATATAGCTCTATTCAGGACGAATTTTTTGCAGTCTGCAGTGCCAGGCTGCACCAAGGAACAAATGTGGAGGGGGGATGAGACAGCAAGGTGAAAAGTCCCCAGTACCCCCAGTAGCCCTCTGGTTAGGGGGAGACAGTTTGACAATGTTGGATTTCCTGGAGACTGAAACCAAGGGGAGCCAGAACAGAGGTGGGGCCCACCAAAGATGGCAGTAGCAGCATCAGGTTCTTGCCCCTTGCCCTACCTGCACAAGGGCTACAGTTACACCCTCTACAACCTCCCCACTCAACTGGCTTGTGCTGTTGTCATCAGCTGCCACTAAAGAGGCTTTTCACCACTAGGCTTGGGGATGGTAGCTCTCTGCCCTCTTCCTACCCTAGGCTGTTTTCTTTGCATTGTCTGCCAATCCTAGGTAAGTATCATGTCCAACAGGGTACAAGTAGAGGCCAAGCGAGCTGCTCTGGGCACAGCCCAGGCCCCTCTGGTAAGTTTGGTCTGGAGACAGTATGGCAATTAAGTCCCAGTTCTAGCAGCATACAACCTAAATCAGAAGCCTAGCTTCACCATTTACCTTCTATATTCCTTCAGGCAAGTAACTTAACCCCTTCAAACTTACTTTTCTACTCTGTAAAATGGGGGAAATAGACATATTATAGGGTTATTGTAAAGACTATATAAAGTAATATAAATGAAAAAAATGAGTGGCACATAAATAGGGAGGAACACATAATTTATCACCTAAACCATGCCAGTTTTGAGAGGGAATTTTAATTTTAATAATTAGAACGGGACAATGTTCATAAACTGAAACACCTAGTCATACTATTTATGAAGGATACACGTTATTAGGAAAACCTCAGTTTGAGCTCTGCAATTGATTGCTGTGGAACTATGTACAAATATCCTCTGTTCCCTAGAATCACTTTGTCCATCTATGAAACAAAGTAAATAGTGTGCAAAGGGGAGGCTCAGAATTGCATTGAAGTTGATAATTGTCTTTTAGAGATTCATCAGGAATTTTACATTCTATTCCAGAATATAACCCTGCAATACCCACTGCTTCAAATTACTAATAACTGAGAAAATAGGGGTTTCTAGCTTTCTGGTCCCTGGAACAAGAGTAAGTGCCCTGTTTTCTCTGGTCCTCAATTCCAAGCTCTGAGAAAGAAGGGGCTGGATGCCACCAGGCCTGTGCTTTTTCTCTCATTAAAAGTCTGGAGCTTGAGTGGAGCTTGGCTTAGGGGAGAGAAGGGAGGCGAAACCCTGGGCCCCAAAGGACTGCAGACCTACCGTATCACTGTTTTCCATGGGCGTAGGCCCTTCACCAGGGCAAACAGCCAAGAAAGACCACCCTCAGATGCATGGAGAGTCGGTGGGGAAGGTGGGTTGTGCTAGGGACCAGAGGGCCCATCCCCTTCTCTTCCAAGATAATATACAACTCCTTAATAGGTCAGGATTTACAAACCAGTCTGGGAAATAAGAAGGCTCAGAAAATATAGAATCCACAGGACATTTTCCATGCTTTTCCCTCTTCCTCACAGTGTCATCCCCCTCCCACCACATAGGAGAAGAGCCGCAGGGATGTACAAAAGGGGCAGCCTTGCTCAGGGATCTTTATGTTAATTGTCAAGGTCAGTGGAAGATAAATCATAGGCACAGGTTTGAGGAAGGAAACATTTTGGACCTCTGCATCAGCAGGAGAAAAAAGAAAACTTTTTTCAGAACAATGGAACTTGTGTCAGTTTTTGAGGCCCCATAGCCCACACTTCATGTCACCACAGCCAGCAAGAGAGAGGGCACCCAGTTCACATGCAACTTATGCTTGGAAAAGCCACTGAAACCTCAACAGTGAGCTGTGGGGTCCCAAGCCACTACTTCAAGAACCCTTGGTCTAAAGAAGGGAGGGGAGCCTTACCTCTCCTCCAAGCCCCAGAAGCTGTCCAATTCTCGCTGAAACGACAGGAAGTGCCTGAAGGTTATCCACATCCTCAACCTTGTCTGGCGTTAAGAGGGGAGACCAATTGCTCTCCAAGCCTACCTTCCCTGACCAACCAGAACTGACTCCTCCAGAAACGAGCACAGCCAGGACAATGCCTGCAGCACAGGACGACCCCTGAGCCCCTGAGATGGGCTCTTCCGTGTTCCCACAGTCCTCTGGCTTACTTTAGCTGGTGGGGGGGCGGGGTACCCTCCAGGTTGGAATCTCCTCTTGAGCATCTGCCTCTCTAGCTAGGCTGCAAGCTAGCGAGAGGGTTGGGACCATGTCCCTCTTGTTCACTGTTGAATGCCCAGTAACTCAGTCACTATTTGTTGAATAATGAAGCTGCCAGGAGACTCAGTGGCCCCTGGGTGGGGTGGTCAAGTTAGAGTCCCAGCTCAGGCACCTGGTAGTCACATATGCTTGTGACCTCTTCTCTGTGTGGGGGGGGTGTCCATTGTGTTCTCCCAGGAGGACCCAGGAACTCCCTGAGGATGAGTTTCATAAAGTGGTTTTAGTCCATGCCCCAACTCTGCTCCTTAGGTGACTGGCCCTCCTCTTCACCATCCCCACCCCTGCCCAGGTAAGATCTCTCCTGAGGGTGATCCCCAGCTGTTCCCTGCCCCAAGTTCCTCCCTGTCCTAGCTCTGTGTCACCTTAGGCAAGTTCCTGTTTCCTTGTCTGGAAGATGGGGGAGTTGGGCTAGCTGAAGGGCAAGGAGCCAGTCTGCTCCACGATCACTCATTTACATGTTACCTGAACACTGCTGCCTCCCAAACACCTCAGGGATCAGGAGCAGGACTTGGGGGGTCTCGCTGCCACTGTTCCACAATTGTCACATGAGTTGTGCTGGTGGAAACGCCTGTCACCCACCCAGGCACTTCTAGGACAATCAACATGCTTATCTACACATGGGCCTCAGCCAGAGGAAACAAGGCTCAGAGACAGAAGGAAACAGGCAGGAAGACCTTCCTGACAGTAAAGATAATTAAGACCAGAAGTGATTTACCAAGGAATATGTGGGTCTCCCTTTCCTGGAGATTATAGAAACTTGGACACTAATGGGCCCCTAGACATCATCTGGTGTAGCCCCTTCATTGACTAGATAAGGAAACTGAGACCCACAGAGAGGAAGTTGCCCACCCACGGTCACAGAGCTGCATAATGTAAGAGCAGAGACCAAGACCTGCTGCTAGGACCCTCTGGCCAGAGTGGTTTCCATTACTCTAAGCTGAGAGGCCTGTCCTTCAACCACAGGACAGCCCAGCTGCTTCTCTGGAGTGTTTTCCATATACAGATGAGGACTTCCTGTGGCGCCCAGAGGGTAAGTGGCCTACGGGAGGGAGGGGTGAGGCCAAAGCCCCCTGTCCTCAGGATGCCCAGGCCAAGGCTGTTCCCTGGACACTCCCTTGCCTCCTCTTGAGGACAAGAGATACCACTGTCACTCTGGAGTGTCTGATGGCTGGCTCCTGCCTGGGGTCCAGGATCTCTCCCCAAAGACTGGCCTGAACTTCCAGCACCCCCTCTTTCCCCCACCAGAAGGACCCTCACTCAGGCAGAGTCAGTTGGCCCCCAAGGGCAGTCACATGGGAGGAGAGAACTGGGCCGGGGCAGTCAGAAGAGATGGGGTTGCATTGATCCGGACAGATGCTGGATAGGACCTGGACCAGCACAGAGGTGGGAGTGTGAGCTGTGCGAGTCTCCCCTGCCCTTTTCCTAAAGGCTTCCCGCACCTTTCTGGAGGCAAGGCAGGTAGGGGTGGCAGAGTGTGGTCGTCAGGGCAAACACAGTTAGGACTCTTGATATGAGTTCACAACCTGGCCCAGTCCCTTAGTAGCTGCGTGACGCTGAGCTCTTCATTTCACTGCTTTGAATCTCAGTCTCATCTCAAAATTTGGGAACTAGTAATGCCTTCTGTCCCTCAAGGCCACGGTCACAGAGGTCTCAGGAAGAACCTACTGGTCAGTGGTTTCCAGGACTATCGTAGTTCCTTGTAATTTCAGTATATTCAGGAGGGGGAACTTATAGATTAATATGTGGGCTTTATTCAGATCCTGAATGCAATAAAATGGAAAACACACAGAAACAAAAACCCTCCATGACGTTGATGAGACATTTGAAGTTTGGACACTGACTGGGTATTTGATGATATGGAATTGTATTTGTTAATTATTTTAGGTGTTACAGTGACACTGTAGTTATGCTTTAAAAGGGTTCTTCTCTCTCAGAGCTACATACTGAAATACTTCTGGATGCAACGATGTGATGTCTGGTCATGAGCTGATCATTGTTGAAGCTGGGTGACATGTACAGGAGGGCTCACTATGCTCTTCCACTTGTGTATAGGCTTGGAATTTTCCATAACAACAAGTTTTAAATATGAAACAGAGAAGGGTGGAACAGGAAGGTGTTTACCCAAATGTGGCATATCTGTCCGCCTTCGGAAGACTTTTCATATAGAGATGACACTGGCAAACGTAAGGAAAGCCTTGTATCCGATTTGTGAGCACCAGCGGCTTTGCTGGCAGTGGCTGATGACTGGAGACAGCAACTGCGCCCCCTCAAGTCAGCCCCTCATTGGGCAGCAGCATCTGTACTGCTCCTCTCAGCCTGTGGCAGCTGGTTTGGTTGCCAGGCAATGGAAGGCAGAGGTCAGAAGCCCTTTTCTTGGGAGGGAGCAAGGGGGAGGGGAGGGGAGAAGCAAGAAAGAGCTCACAGGGGAAGGCTTGTCCCTGCCTCAGAGCCTGGGCCAGGGGGAGAGATGGGGCTGGGGGTCCCTTGTTGATGCCGGTTCTCTCACCCCGCTTTTCATGGTTTACTCCGGGGGAGCAGCCCCATTGTCAGCACCTGAAGCCCCAGGGAGGGGGTGGGGGGATGCAGGCACTGCACCTCCTGTGCAGGTCAGGGAGACCTGTGATTAAGGAAGATACCAATTAGTACCTGTCCACAGAGTGAGAATTTTGGACAGGCCTCTCCTGGGCACTTCTGAACTCTTATTACGTTTAAAAAATTCTAGGAAAGCAGCTGGTCAAATGGAAAATCTGCACTGGTGATCACCCTGAGCTGGGACTATCTCAGGAGGCAAGAGGGCAGGGGGCTTCTTGGTGGGGGGTGGGGGGTGGGGGGATGGAGAAACATGTCCTCACTGTTGTTTGGGGAGGGGAAGCAGAAGCCTCTGGTGCTGCACAGTGGCCTGGCAGTTTCATGGCTGCTGAGTGTGTTGGGCAGTCCTAGGTTCTGGTGTTGCTTCAGACCCAGCTGTCACTGAAAGGCTGTGCGGGCCTGAGCCTGTCCTGACTCTCATTTTTCTGGTCTCCGGGAGGTAGTTATCTTATATGGTCCCTTGTCCCCCTTCAGGCTCTGATGGGCTAGATTACAATGCTGTCTTCCACCCTCCACCCTGGGCAGGAATTACTCTCACCCAGGGTGAAAGAGCCGGCCCACTCCACTCACCCACCAGGCCAGGCTGCAGGAACCAACACAGCCAGTGACCCTCTGACACTCTTCAGGAGTGTGTTCGAGCCTCCTGGCTGGAGTGTTGGAATGCTCCCGCATGGCTGGGAGGGGATTCAGAAGGCCGGCAGGCAGGATGGGGTGTGAAGTCAGCAGCTGCGCCGGTCATATCTCAAGACCCAGCATCTGGAGGCATGTCTGTGCTGAGAAGATAAGAGCACGGGGAGGCCTTTCGCATCGTAGGTAGGCCCAGACAGACCCCCTCTTTTGCAGCATCTTGGGCTCTGGTTGCTAGAGCAGTGCGCTCCGTTCTGGAAGCATGGGAGCCGGGTGAAATCAATTCTCTGGGTTCACTAGGGCTGGAAGAATGGAAGCAGTGTCTGGGGAATATGCCCGCCTGCTGAAGCTTATGGATAACTGGGTAGAGGGTGAATATGCATAGCATGAGTATAAGTCTGTAAGTGGAACCCAAAAAGGCTTAGAGTAGTAATGCATATAGCGGTTTCTTGTGAACCCCAGCCAAAGGCCGTGGTCCCGAGGTTGTTTCCGAGCCACCTGACGGGACAGACAGTTGGGCAAAGGGTCTCCCAAAAAAGAGGTCCAGCATTTTAGGTCAATGAGACAGTAGAAGAAGAAGAGTTCTTGCCCTTGCTAACATAACCGTATTTATCAGGAGCTCCTTGAAACCCAAGTCAGCTTCCCTGTGGCTCCTTCCCACAGGGGCCTAGTGAGGTACTCAAGAAGTCTATAATGGGGGATGGGGGGAGTTCACCAACTTAACAGAGAGGGTTCTAGTTCCAGGATAGGGGTGTGAAGATCCCTGTGGACCCTAGAGAAACAATGATAACTTGTAAATTTTATTTAAAACTAACCATTTAAGGTCTTTGGAAATTGTCCTAATTGCCTATGGTAAATGGAGCAACGTTTATTTAAGAAACTATAGTAAATCTTGGTAAGAATAACAAGAGTCTATGACATTTCAGCCATGACCTGCTGCCATCCCTATCCCCAGCTTAGTGTGATGAAAGTTCTATTCTGGGTGGGTGTGGCCAATAACATGGAGCTCTCTCTTCCTCCAGCTCCTAGTACAGGGAAACAGTTTGACTCCAGGGAGGGGTAGGCTTCTGAAATCTCTCATCCTTTTCCCCAAGCTCCATGTAGCAGAAGCTTTATTCCTCTCAGGTCAGGCCAAGAGGACTGGGGAACCCTTCCCCAACTCAGCTGCCATTGGTAAGGTATTCTCTACTTCAGGCGTGATAGGCCAATAATATTGTGTCTCTGATAACCTCTGCCCCAGCTCTCTCATAGGATGGAGGTTCCATGCTAGGAAAGACAAGTGGAGAAAAGCAGTGGCTACCATTCCTGCCCAGCACCCTACTCATAGAGCAGGAATGTCACTCTGGAAGAAGCAGGCTGTTCTCCCTACCTCCAACTCCAGTGGAGTAGAGCAAAGATTCTTCCCAAGAGGAGAGACAAGTTTAAGAGTGGAGAGCTCCTTAGCTCCCCTTAAGGGGACTGCCTTTATTTGGAAAAGAGAGTGGAGAAGTTTTTGCCTAAGGGTATTGTCAGGAACAATGACATTCTTGGTGGTAAGCAATCAAGAGGGGGACTGGGAGCTCTGTGATTCTAGTAGCAACTGCAGAATGGTAGACCTGCTAGAAATTTAACAGAAAGAAACAGGGAAGAAACTAAGAAGAATCCTTTTAGGGTCTGAGCAAGCCTCAAAGACTGGTAACACCCTGCCCCTGCAAATGGCCCAACTTTAATTGGATCAGATTGTGGAATAATTTATACCCCAGGGCATTGTTAAAAAACAATAGCAGAATTAAGAAGCAATTAGTAGAGGTTAATAGGTGGGTGTGATATCACTAGAGATAGATCATCCAGAAGCTAAAAAGGGATCTCAGGGAAAGAGACAGAGAGCCCAGCTAAAACTACAGTAATCACTGGTTGTAGATATTCTATACATGTCCAAGGCTATGACCTCTGAAGAGCAACACAGAGGCTGTATACTGCAGGGAAATAGAATTCATTGAACTAGTCCAGCTAAGTCTGTAACAATATCTAGATTCACTATAACATATTATCTGAAATGTCCAGTTTTCAACAAATTATGAGACATGCAAAGAAACATGAAAGTGTGGCCCGTTAACAGGAAAAAAAGCGGGCAATAGAAATTGCCTTGAGGAGGCCAGATGTTGGACTTAGAAGACAAAGTAGCTATTATGAATATGTTCAAAGAACTAAAGGAAATTATGCTTAAAGAACTAAAAGAATGCATGATGGCAATGTTTCATCAAATAGATAATATCAACAAAGAGAAAGAAATTATAAAAAAGAACCAAATGGAAATCCTGGTGTTGAAAAATATAATAACTGAAATAAAAATTTGATAGAAGGGCTTAACAGATTTGGGGTGGCAGAAGAAAATCAGCAAACTTGAAGATAGATCAATGCATATTATGCAAATTGAAGATGACTGAGAACACTGAATGAAAAAAATGAACACAGCCTCATAAAAATGTGAGACACCATTAAGCATACCAATATACATGCAATGGGATTTCAGAAAGAGGGGAGAGAGAAAGGGACAGAAGAAAAATTCAAAAATAATGAAAACTCCCCAAATTTGAAGAAAATCATTAATCTATACATCTAAGAAGCTTTATAAATAGCATGTAGAATGAACACAAGGAGAGATACCACAGACATATCACAGTCAAAATATTGAAAGTCAGATACTCTTCCTCTCTCTCCCCATGTGATGCCTTCCACCATGTTATGATGCAGCAAGAAGGCCTTCACCAGATGCAGACTCTCAATCTTGGATTTCCCAGCCTCCACAACTTGGCAATATGGCTGACCAGAGACACCAGCTGCCAGAGAGTCTCAGTAAGAAGTTTTAGATGAAAAAGATAAAACGAACAGAGAGTCAGACATAGATCAGATGTGGGTCTTAAGGAAGGGTGCCAGAGCCCTCAGGAGACTCCAGGGGAAGAAGTTGCTGTACAGAACAAGAAGGAGCAAGGTATCAGCAAAGATCAACCCCCGAGAGGCTTGGGGTCCAGTGAGAAGAGTAGGTGGAGTGGTTTGTTTCTCCCTCCCTTGCATCTCTGATAGTCAGTGGGTTCCCAGGGTGCTGGAGAGACTTTCTGCCCACATGAGCCTAGAGGCTGCTGCTGCCAGTGAACTGGGAACTTCTTGTGGACAGGGCACCAGACTCCCAGCCCCTCTGGGGCACTTCCCGCCCCCACAGACCTGAGCCAGGATGGCAGGCACCATATTGGTTCTCCACCCACTGTGTGCTTTTGTCCTCCCCAGGGGGCTTCAACTCCTCAGGTTTCATCCTGCTCATTCCCACAGGACATTCCCCAACACCAGTCCAACTGCAGGAGCCACAGGGGTCCAGTGGGTCCCGGGTGATCTGCGTGACTTTACAGCCTGGACATTCTGGGCAGACTGCCTCCCAGAGAGAAGGTTGGAGATGTCTAGAGTGTTAGCATTCCTCCACACAGACTCTATTCCTCCCCTTCCCCACCTGCAATTGCCATGAGAGACAATTGAGCCACCACACCAAGGCTTCAACAGAGAGTGAGGCTCAGGCCTTTCCTCTTGGGGTCCTGCAGCAGACTGAGGGGTGTTCAGACAGTGAGCTCCCTGCTTACTGGCAGGGAGAAAATCAATGAAACACCAAGTATTATAGGTTATTTGGAAAGACCTACAAAATTGACAAACCTTTAACTTACCAAGAAAAATAGAGAGAAGACTCAAATTAGTAAAATTAAGAATAAAGATGGGATGTCAGCACAGACCTTGCAGAAATAAAAGGAACATAAGGGAATACTATGAACAATTTTAAGCCACTAAATTAGATTACTTAGATGAAATGGAAAAATTTCTATAAAGCCACAAACTACCAAAATTTATACAAGAAACAGAAAACCTGAATAGAATTATAACAAATAAAAAGATAGAATCAGTAATTTAAACACTATGCCCCACCCCGACCCAACTCATATGCCTTCACTGGTGAGTTTTATGAAACATTTTAAAACGAATTAATACCATTTCTTCACAAACTCTGCCAGAACAGGATGGAACATTTTGCAACTCATTTCTGTGAAGCCAGTATTACCCTGATACCAAAACTAGTCAAAGATATCACAAGAAAAGAAAACTATGGACCAATATCGCTTTAAAAAATCACCCTAGACAATATAACAAGACTCCATCTCTACCAAAAAAAAAAAAATAAGAAAAATTAGCTGGGCATGGTGGCATGCACCTGTAGTCCCAGCTACTCAGGAGGCTGAGGCAGGAAGATTACTTGAGCCTGGGAGTTTGAAGTTGCAGTGAGGTATGATCACACCACTGTACTCTAGCTTGGGCTACAGAGCAAGATCCTTTTTCTAAAAAAAATTTTTTTAAAAAGAAAATTGATGTAAAAATCCTCAACAAAATCTAGCAAATCAAATCCAGTTACATATACAAAAGATTATACACTATGACCAAGTGGGATTTATCCCAGGAATGCAAGGTTGACTTAACATCTGATAATCAACTAATGTAATACAGCACATCAATAAGATAAAAGACAAAAACCCCACGATCATTTTAAGAGATGCAGAAAGAGCATTTGACAAAATATAACATTCTTTCATGATAAAACATTTGTCAAACTAGGAATAGAAGGGAATTTCTTCAATGTGATAAAGGCCAACTATGAAAAACACAGGGCTAATATTATACTTATTGGTGAAAGACTGCTTTCTTCCTAAGATCAGCAACAAGACAAGGATGTCTGCTGTTATTATATCTATTCAACATTGTACTTAATGTTCCAGCCAGGCCAATTAGGCAAGGGAAAGAAATAACAGGCATCTAGGTTGGAAAGGAAAAATTAAAACTACCTATACTTGCATATGACATAATCTTGCATATAGAAAATTCCAAGGATTCTACCAAAAAACCTATTAGAACTAATAAATTAATTCAGCGTAGTTGCAAGATGCAAGATCAATATACAAAGATCAATTGTGTTTCTATACACTAGCAATAAACAATCTGAAAATAAAATTAAGAAAACAATTCCATTTATAGTATAACATCATCAAAAAGTATAAACTCTTAGGAATAAATTTCACAAAAGAAGTATAAAACTTATACTTCAAAAACTATAAAATACTGTCGAAAGAAATTAAAGAAAACCTAAATAAATGGAAACACATACCATCTTCATGGATCAGAAGACTTAATATTGTTAAGACGGAATCTCTCTAAATTTACTTACAGATTCAACATTATCCCTATCAAAATCCTAGCTGCATTTTCTTTTCAGAAATTGACACATTGATCCTAATATTTGTATGAAAATGCAAGAGAAATATAATAGTCAAAACAATCTTGAAAAAAAAAACAACAAAGCTGGAAGACTCACGCTTCCTGATTTCAAATCTACTACAAACATACAGTAATAAAGACAGTGTGGTACTTGCATAAGAATGGATGTATAGATTAGTGGAATCAAATTGAAAGTCCATGAAAAAAAAACCCTTTACATTTACTGTGAACTGATTGTTAGCCAGTGTGCCAAGCTAATTCAATGTGGGAAAAATAGTCTTTTCACCAAATGGTAATGGGCCAACTGGATATTCACACGCAAAAGAATGAGATTAGACCCTTACACGATACCATATACAAAATTTAGCTCAAAATGAAGCATAGGCCTAAATGTAAGAATTAAAACTATAGAATTCTTAGAAGAAAGTATAAAAGTAAGTCTCAGATTAGGCAACAGCTTCTTAGATTTGATTACAAAAGCACAAAAAAAAAAAGAAAACAACATGAGTTCATAAAAATTAAAAAATTTTTCTGGGCATATACCTAAAAGAATTGAAATCAGGAACTCAAACAGGTATTTGTACACTTTGTTCAGAGCAGCATTATTCACAATAGCCAAAAGATGGAAACAACTCAAATGTCCATTGATGGATGAATGGATAAACAAAACATAGTATATACATGCAATGAAATATTACTCAGCCTTAAAAAGGAAGGAAATTCTGACACATGCTACAACATAGATGAACCTTGAAGATATCATGCTCAGTAAAAGAAAAACAAGCACAAAAGTACAAATATTGTATGATTTCACTTATGAAGTACCTAGAGTAGTCAAATTAATAGAGATGGAAAGTAGAATGGTGCTTGCCAAGGGCTGAAAGGAAGAGAAAATGGGGAGTTGTCATTTAATGGATACAGAGTTTCAGTTTGGGAAGATGAAAAAGTTCTGGAGATGGATGGTGGTGATGGTTGTACAACAATATGAATGTATTTAGTGCCACTGAAAGGTACCCTTAAAATGGTTAAAATTGTACATTTTATGTTATATATATTTTACCACAATAAAACAATGAAAAACTTTTATGTTTCAAAGGACACCAGCAAGAATGTGAAAAGACAATCCATAGAATGGAAGAAAATATTTGCAAATCATTTTTCTTATAAGGGTTGAGTATACAGAATATATAAAGAACTCTTAAAATTCAATAATAAAAAGACAAATAACAACATTTAAAAATAGGCAAAAGTTTTCTAGTCTGGCATATGAGGAGCTTGAAAGTCATCATTCTGTCTTACCAACAAATAAAAAGCTAAACAAACCAAAAAATCAACACCTCTTATTAGATCCATCAGAGAAATAAGGTCACAGGGCAAACCACTGCACCAAAAAATTATAGAGACAGACAGGCAAATATAGAGAATCACAGTTTACCAGAGCAGAAAACCACAAGCAGAAACCTTCATGCGAACCACCACCAGGGTAGGAAAATCTAAACTTTAACTGACAAATTTCTGGAGGCTCAGTGTTCACAAGTCAGAGAATTAAAAACTCCAGGGAGATCTAGTCATAGAGGGGCCTTCACACTTTCGTGAGTTTTACCTCCAGGAGCTCTACCAGATTCTTACAGTGAGGATTGAAGAAAAATCCTCTCATGTTTCCAGCAGAGGAGGGGAAAAGTAACCATTTTGAAATATATTAGAGCATTCTGTTCTTCTCAACAAGGCCTGCCCTCATGAAAAACTATTTTATCAGAACATAAACTATTGGGGTTTTATCAGAGCCTAACTAACCTGAGGGAATAGAAATACCCAATTCCAACCTACTCTCACCATACTTTCCCACTTTGGGGGTGGGGGGAAAGGACTGAGCAGCACTCGTGAGGTTCACAGACCAGAAGCATAGGCTCACTAAAGACTGAGACCTAATCATAGACTATGAATGCTTCTCATCCTCCCCCCACCCCACACCTTACTACCACACAACTAAAGGCCTATTTACTGGAGTTCATTTTACCTAGTACATCATGTCCAGCTTTCAACAAAAAAATTATATGGCATACTAAAAGACAAAATCCCCACAGTTTGAAAGAGAGAGAGAGCAAGCATCAGAACCAGACTCAGATATGAGAGAGATGTTGGAATTATCAGACCAGGAATTTAAAACAACTATGATTAATATGCTAAGGACTACAATGGACAAAATAGACAACATGCAAGAATAGATGGATAAAGTAAGCAGAGAGATGGAAATTCTAAGAAAGAATAAAAAAGAAATGCTAAAGATCAAAAACACAGTAACAGAAATGAAGAATGCCTTCGATAGGTTTATTAGTAGACTAGACATGGATGAGGATATTTGAGCTTGAGGATATGTTAATGAAAACTTCTAAAATCGAAAAGCAAAGAGAAGAAAGAGAAAAAAATGGACCAGAATATCCAAGCACTGTGGGACAATTACAAATGATGTGACATACAAGTAATGGGAATAGCATGAAAGAGAAGAAAAAGAGAAAGGATCGGAAGAAATATTTGAAGCCATGATAACTGAGAATTTCCCCAAATTAATGTCAGAAACCAAATCATAGTTCCAGGAAGCTCAGAGAACACCAGGAAAAAATGCCAAAAAAATTACATCTAGGCACATATTCAAACTGCAAGAAAAATCAAAGCTAAAGAAAAAAGTCTTAAAAGAAACCAGAGGAAAAAACACCTTTCCTACAGAGGAACAAAGATAAGAATTACACCTGACTTCTCTTCAGAAGTCATGCAGACAAGAAGAGAGTGGGCTAAAATATTTAAAGTGTTGAGAGAAGAAAACACCAATCTAGAATTCTGTACCCTGCAAAATTATCCTTCAAAAGTGAAAGAGAAATAAAGACTTTCTCAGGCAAACAAAAATTGAAAGAATTTGTTGCCAGTAGAACTGCCATGCAAGAAATGTTAAAAGTTCTTCAGAAAAAAAAGCTCTTCAAAGAGAAGGAAAATGATATAGGCCAGAAACTTCTGCTCTACATAAATAAAGGAACAGCATTGGAGAAGGAATCAGAGAAAGTAAAATAAAAACTTTTATTTTTCTTATTCTTAATTGTTCTAACAGATAATAATTTGTTCAAATAATAATATCAACAATGTATTTGATATATGCTTATGTATAAATGAAATGAATGACAATAATGATACAAGGGGCAAGAGAAAGGTTTAGGATTATTTTGTTATTAATAAAAGGTACTTGCAGTACCCTTGAAGTGGTATGATATTATTTGAAAGTGGATCTGGATTAGTAGTAAATGCATATTGCAAGCTCTAGGGTAACCACTAAAAAGGTTAAAATATATATATATAATTCATATGCTACAAAAGGAGAGAAGATGGGATCACATAAAATGCCAAATTAAACCACAAAAGGCAGAAAAAGAATGAAAGGCAAAAATTGAAACAAAGAACAAGGACAATGAGTAGAAAATAGTAACAAGTATGTTAGATATCAATCCAACTATATCAATAATCACTTTAAACACCAATTGTCTAAATACATCAATTAAAAGACAGAGATTGTCAAAGTGGATCAAGAAATTAGACTAAAATATATGTTGTCTATAAGAAACTCACTTTTAATATAAGCATGTGTAGATTAAAAGCAAAGGGATAAAAAACATACCACACTAACACTAATCAAAAGAAAGCTGGAGTAATTACATTAATTGCAGACACAGCAGCCTTCAGTGCAAGGAAAGTTATTAAAGAGGGGCATTACATAATGATAAAGGGGTCAATTTTCCAAGAAGCCATAACAATTTTTAATGTGTATGTGCCTAACAGGAGAGTATCAAAATACATGAGAAAAAACTGACAGAACTGCAAGAAGAAATAGATGAATCTACTGTAATAGTTGGAGACTTCAATACCTTTCTATAAAAAATGGACAGATTCAGTAGGCAGAAAATCAGTAAGGACATTCTTCTCAAGCTCACATGGGACACTCACCAAGATAGACCACATTCTAGACCACCTTAACAAATTTTTAAGCATAGAAATCATACAACGTCTGCTCTGAGACTACAATGGAATTACATTAAAAATCAACAACAGAAAGATAGATGGAAAAATCCTAAAATACTTGCAGATGAAACAACACACTGGTAAATCACACATGGATCAAAGAAGAAATCTCAAGAGAAATCTAAAAATATTTTTAAGTAAATGAAAATGAAAATACAGCTTACCAAAATTTGTGGAATGTAGCAAAAGCAGTGTACACAGGGAAACTTATAGCATTGAGTGCATATATTAGAAAAGAAGAAAGGTCCAAATCAATAATCTAAGCTTCCACTTTAAGAAACTAGAAGAAGAAAGAAGAAGTGGAAATTAAATTCAAAGAAAACAGGAGAAAAGAAATAATAAAAATTAGAGTAGAAATCAATGAAATTAAAAACAGGAAATAGAGAAAATCAACAAAACCAAAAGCTGCTTCTTTGAAAAGATCCACAAATTCAATAAGCCTCCAGCCAGGCTAACTCCAAAAAAAAAAAAAAAAAGAAGAGAGAAAAAAGACACAAATTACTATTATCAGAACTGAAAGAGAAGACATCATTACAGATCCTAAGGACATTAAAAGGATAATAAAACATATGAACAACTCAATGCCCACAAATTTAATATCCTAGATGAAATGGACCAATTCCTTGAAAGACACAATCTGTCAAAAGTCATGCAAGAAGAAATAGATAATCTGAATAGACTTATATCTATTAGAGATTGAATCAATATTTAATAACCTTCTAAAACAAACAGCATCTGGCTCAGTTGGGTTCACTGGTGAATTCCACCAAACATTTAAGGAAGAAATTAAACCAGTTCTCTATACTCTTTTCAAGAAGATAGAAGCAGAGGGAATACTTCCTAACTGATTCTATGAGGCCAGCATTATCCTAATATCAAAACCAGACAAGGATATAAGAAGAAAAGAAAACTACAGACCAATATCTCTCATGAACATACATGCAAAAATCCTCAACAAAATATTGGCAAATTGAATCCAACATCACATAAAAAGAATTATGTACTATGATTAAGTAGAATTTATCCTAGGTATCTGAGGCTGGTTCAACATTCAAATATCAGTTAATGTAACCCATCACATTAACAGGCTAAAGAAGAAAAAACACATGACATAATTATATCAATTATGACAAAATTCAACACCTACTCGTGATAAAAACTGTGAGCAAACTAGGAATAGGAAGTAACTTCCTCTACTTGATAAAGAACATCTACAAAAAAACCTGTAGCTAACATCATATTTAATGGTGAGAAACTAGATGCTTTTGCACTAAGATCAAGAACGAGGGAAGGATGTCCCCTCCCACTACTTTTAATATTGTTCTGGAAATCCTAGCTAATACTATAGGACAAGAAAATAAAATAAAGCATATACTGATTGAGAAAAAAGAAATAAAACTGTCCCTTTTTTCCCACAGATGATAGCATTATCTATGTAGAATATCTGAAAGAATAGACCTCCCCCCAAAAAAAACCCCTCCTGGAACTGCAAGGTTGCAGGATACAAAGTTAATATACGAAAGTCAATCATTTTCCTATATACCAGCAATGAACAAGTGGAATTTAAAATTAAAAACATAATATCATTTACATTCACACCCCCAAAACTAAATACTTAGGTATAAATATAACAAAATATGTACAAGGTCTATATGAGGAAAACCACAAAACTCTGATGAAAGAAATCAAAGAACTAAATAAATGGAGAGATGTTCCAAGTTCATAGATAAGAAGACTCAATGTTGTCAGGATGTCAGTTCTTCCTAACTTCATCAATGCAATCCCAATTAAAATCCCAGGAAGTTATTTTGTGGATATCGACAAACTGATTCTAAAGTTTATATGGAGAGGCAAAAGACCCAGAATAGACAACACAATATTGAAGGAGAAGAACAAAGTTAAAAGACTGACACTACTTGATTTTAAGACTTCCTATTAAGCTATAGTAATCAGGACAGTGTGGTATTGTTGAAAGAATAAACAAATAGATCAATGGAACAGAATAGAGAGCCCAAAATTAGACCCACATAAATATAGTCAACTGACCTTTGACAAAGAAGCAAAGGCAATACAATTGAGCAAAGATAGTCTTTTCAATAAATGATGCTGTAACAACTGTACATCCATAGGCAAATAAAAAATGAATCTAGACACAGACTTTATACCCTTCACAAAAATTCACTCAAAATTAATCATAGACTTAAATGCAAAACATAAAACTCAAACTTCTAGAAGATATTATAGGGGAAAATCTAGATGACCTTGGGTGATGACTTTTTATATACAACACCAAAGGCACAATCTATAAAAGAAAAAATTGGTAAACTGGACTTCATTAATATTAAGGACTTTTGCTCTGTGAAAGACATCGTCAAGTGAATGAGAACAGAAGCCACAGACTGAGAGAAAATATTTGCAAATGACATATCTGATAAAGGACCGTTAACTAAAATATACAAAGAACTCTTAATACTCAACAAAAAAGAAAAGAAACAACTTGATTTTTAAAAAGGCAAAATATCTGAACAAATACTTCACCAAAGAACATATACAGATGGCAAATAAGCATATGAAAAGATGCTCGACATCATATGTCATTAGAAAATCACAAATGAAGACAGTGAGATACCACTACACACCTACTAGAATGGCCAAAATCCAAAACACTGACAAGACCAAATGCCGGTGAGGATATGAAGCAACAGGAACTCTCAATTGCTGGTGTGAATGCAAAATGGTACAGCAACTTTGGAAGATAGTTTGGCACTTTCTTACAAAACTAAATATACTATCACCATACGATCCAGCAATTATACTCCTTGGTATTTACCCAAGTGAGTCGAAAACCTATGTCCACACAAAAACCTGCACGTGATTGTTTATAGCAGCTTTATTCATAATTGCCAAAACTTGGAAGCAACCAAAATGTCCTTCAATAGGTGAATGGATAAATAAAGTATAGTACATCCAGACAATGAAGTATTATTCGGCACTAAAAAGAAATGAGCTATCAGGCCATGAAGGGACATGGAGGAATTTTAAGTGCATATTACTAAGTGAAAGAAGCCAATCTGAAAAGGCTACATACTGTATGATTCCAACTATATGACGTTCTGGAAAAGGTAAAAGTATAGAGACAGTAAAAGGATAAGTGGTTGCCAGGGGTTCAGGGGGAGGGAGAGATGAATAGGTAGAACACAGGGGATTTTTAGGGCAGTGAAACTGTTCTGTATGATACTATAATGGTGGACACATGCCATTATACATTTGTCAATGAGTGAACCTGATGTAAACTGTGGACTTTGGGTGATAATGATGTGTCAATACAGGTTCATCAATCGTAACAAATGTACCACTCTGGTGTAGGATGTTAACAGTGAGGTATGGCTATACATGGGCCAGGGGGTATTATGGAAAATGTCTGTACCTTCTGCTCAACTTTGCTGTGAACCCAAAACTGCCCTGAAAAGTAGTCTTTGAAAAAATTTTTTGTAGAAATGGGGGTCTTGCTGTTACCCAGGCTGGTCTCGAACTCATGGCCTTGAGCGATCCTCCTGCCTCAGCCTTCCAAAGTGCTGGGATTATAGGTGTGAGCCACTGTGCCTGACCAAAAATAGTCTTTAAAAACAAAAAAACAGGCCAAGGGTTTGAATAGACATTTTTCCAAAGAAGATGTACAAATGGCCAATGAGGACATGAAAAGATGCCTAACATCTTTAGTCATTATGGAACTGCAAATCAAAACCAAAATGAGACACCACTTCACACCCCACTAGAATAGCTACTTAAAAAATACAAAAAAATAACAAGTGTTGGTGAGGAGATACAGAAATTGAAATCCTCACGTGTTGCTGGTAGGAATGTAAAATGGTTCAGCCACTTGGGAAAACATTTTGGCAGTTCCTTAAAATGTTAAACATAGAGTTACCATATAACCCAACAATTCTACTCCTGGGTATATACCCAAGACAAATAAAAACATACATCTATTTAAAAACTTGTACATGAATGTTTATAGCAGCATTATTCATAATAGCCAAAAAGTGGAAAAAAAACCAAATGTCCACGAATTGATGAATGGATGAACAAAATGTGGTACAGTATATCCACATAATGGGTATTATTCAGCCATAAAAAGGAATTAATTACTAATACATGCTATGAGATGGAACCTTGAAAACATTATGCTAAGTGAAAGAAGCCAGTCAATAAAGACCATATATTGCATGACTCCATTTATACAAAATGTCCAGAATATGCACATTTATAGGGACAGAAAGTAGATTATCATTTGCCAAGGTCTGGGAGGGGGGCAATGGGGAGATTGGGGTGGTGGTGACTAAAGGGTATGGGTTTATTCTGGGGGGATGACAATGTTCTAAAATTGAATGTGGTGATAGTGGCACAATTCCATGAATTTACTAAAAACCATTGAATTGTACACTTTAAATGGGTCAATGTATCAGAGATGAATTTTGTCTCAATAAGGCTGTTATTTTAAAAAAAGAAAAACCTTAATAGAACAGAAGGTGATCTTTGAGTTGAGCCCTGAAGGACAATCAAATAATTAAGAAGTAGAGAAAGGTATTTCAAGCTGATGGAACAGCATGAACAATGGTTTGGAGGCTTGAAATGTGAATGATATGGTGTGAATGAAGAAAGTATGTATGAGTGGTTTAGGTAGAGGTTGGGTGGAAGAAAGTAAACCCGGGAAAGTCACCTAGGAACTTGAATGGCATGCTCAGGAGTTTGGATCTAATCTCACCAATTCTACAGGGATTCATGAGTGGTTTCTGGGCTGGGGACTGACAAAGTCAGATTTCCATGGAGCATGCCTGACAACAATCAGTCTGCAAACTATATGGAAGGAAGCAAGAATATCTTTTGTAAACTGGTAGACTTTTATGTACTATGTAGTCTACAAAGGCTGTCCCTGGGGGCTTTCTTAATTGTCTTCTCTGAATTGCCTCCCTCAGGGCCTGTCCTGAGCCTTGTTCCCACAGGGCCTTGCCTATACTAGGATTTTATTTTTGGAAAATCAAATGTGCACAGCCTTCAAGCTCCAAAACAATTACCTAGAGGTGGCGTTTCTGTTTCTGAGACATACTTTGGGTGCAAGTACCAGAAGCCTACCAGGTAACCTTCAAACCAACTCTAGATGTGGCCACAAATTCCAGGTTATGGGTCTTGATGTGCTTTCTGCATGTCCCTCACCTCCCCCCCACACACACATATTAACTTAGGATATTCTCTTTGTTTTAAAAGCTCCCCTTTCACCCTTAGCCCTAGACCCCAATTCCCAGCTCTAGCACTAATCCACTGTGTGGTCTAGGCCAAGATTTTTACTCTTCTGGGTCTTGGTTTCTTTGTCTATATCATGGGGAGTTCTGAAAAGATTATCTGTAAGTTCCCTTACCACTTTCCAGCTTAGCTTTCTCTAGATGAAGCTAAACCTTTGTGGGCAGAGGAGGGGCAGAAAGATGGAGAAAGGAAGGAAGATGGAGGAGAGGAGCAGGCCCTTAAAGAACCTTATACTTCTCTCTCAGGCTGAGAGCTCTCTGGGTATATAGTGATCTAGTTCAGCCTGGGAAGAGTAGGGGCTGTCCCCAAGCCAAACATGCTCACCTTAACCTGGCATCTGACCCTGGGAATTCCCACTTTCAAATCCAAAATGCACTTCATATTTCCCAATGTTTTCTTTGTCCCCAGATCTCAGGAAAGCATACTATTGCCCAGGAGAGCGTATTATTTTGAGTAAGATAGGAACCCATAGGAAGCATGTCCTTCAATAACACCCTGAACAGTCTACTGAAAAATGGCAGGAAGACAAAAAGGGTGTTGGAGCGTGGGCTTGACTGAACTATAGCAAAGATCCTTGTCCTGGTTCTTTTCATCTGTCTTTAAGGGGTTTCTGGGTTCCTGTCCATACTTTACAGAGGCCCTATTACTGGAGACCCAGAAAAGAAGCCCTACAACTTCCACAAAGGAGCCATGGCTTAAAAGGCTGCTATGGCAGTGCCAAAGAAACTGGGAAGCCAGGTTTGGAGGCAGCAAGTGAGGTGGAGCTGGCAAAGGGAGGAGGGATTTTCTGGGGCACCCACAGGGCTGATGGGAGCATAATGACCATCTACTTTAGCAACTTCTAAGAGGGGTAGCATGTAGTAAAGTGGGAGTGGAGGGAAGGAAAGAAGTCTTTGAGTGGATCCAAAACCCTCAAAGAAATTCTAGGTTGACCCAGGATAAGGTGGCATGTGGCAAAAGTTTTCTAAATTGCAAAAGTTTCTCTTTGGCTATAACACTCATTATCTTTTACTAATTAGAAATTCTGACTGGCAGTTATGCCTTTGGCTAGTAAGGTGAGGAAATGAATTATCATGTAATCAACATATTTATTGGTAAACAAAATCTTGCGAAATATATGGCTCAGGAGGGGAAATATTTTGAAGGGTGAAAAATTTGAGAACTGCTGATGGGACCAAAATATTTCATATTACTTATGATGAAACTGAGACCCAGGAAGAAGTAATTTGTCCAATGTCACATAGCGAGTAGTCCCATCAGACCTGAAACTCAGGTCCCTTAACCACCAGCCAGAACCCTTTTTCCTCTATTCCACTCTACTCCAGGACTGCCTGTTCCCCCACTCTGGAAAAGTTTGTTGAATTGAACAAAACTCATCAGTTTTGCCAGGAAAGTGTCTGGCTTTACTGGTTCCATAGTTAAAAAGTGATCTGGGTTAGCAGAACAGAACCTGGGCTTAAATGTCTAAGATCCCTCTAGGGCCCTGTCACTAAGTATTGACTATTGTGACAAAGCCATGGGCTTCCAGACCATGCTAAACCCATAGCAACCCTAACTTAGATTAGGACTACGTCAGGGTCTCAACCCAAACCAGAGGTTCCGGAGCTCCCAGATCCCTATTACCAGGTAAGTGTTTTATTGTGTCCCTAATGTCAGTGAACTGGTGCTCAGAGTAGCTGTGGCAGGGGTGAAGCTTGGTAAATAAATTTAGGGAAGGGCAACTTTGTTTTTACCAGGCACAAGAGGGTAACTGCTCTGTGGCAAGGAGAGGCACAGAGAATGAGATCCCTCGAAGAAGCATGGGTTTGCAGCCAACCCCAGATAAAATGCTGTTGGTCCTCCCTATCTGTGGGTTCTGCATCTATGGATTCAACCAACCACAGACGAAAATTTTGGGGAAAAAAATGGATGGTTGCGTCTGTACTGAACATGTACAGATGTTTTTCTTGTCATTACTCCCTAAACAATACAGTATAACAACTATTTGCATAGCATTTACATTTATTAGGTGCTATAAGTAATCTAGAGATGATTTAAAGTATATGGGAGGATGTGCATAGTTTATATGGAATTACAACACCATTTTATATAAGGGACTTGAGCATCTGTGGATTTCGGTATCTGCGGGGGTCCTGGAACTAATCTCCCACAGATACTGGGGGATGGCTGTACATCCAGGTGAGAGGAATAGTGAGTAGGAAGTCAGGGAAGGGGGTGGAGAATGCTGTAGTCTGATCAGCTGTTTGGCTTTCATAGCTTTTTAGAAGCCACGTCTAGAAAAAGCTTGTAAAGACAATACCAGTAAAAAAAATTCACATCAGCCACAAGAACCAGGGCTTTGAAGCATTGGTGAGAGAGTATGGAGTCTGAATCCACCGCCCATCCGGACTCCTGAAACCCTGGGGAGCCTTGGATGGAACCTGCCCCCTTATTCCTAGGCTTTCCCCAAGAATGGTGCTGCCTGCTGGGTTTGCAGTTCTCCTGGTTCCCTTCTCTTCTCTCCTTGGAGGTGGTATTCACCAGCCCTCTTCCACCAGATAAGGACGTCTTGTTCTTCCTGATCTAGGAGAGCAAACAGTTCACATTCCCCCGGGGCTGGGAGGGCCAGAGAGGGGAAGTTCTGCTGTTTGTTAGCAAACCAGTCCGAGGCCTGGGAGCCCCAGGGGCTCCTGGTGCCCATATCCCCCACCACCTCCTCCCTCCACCCCTCCCCATCTTTATCCTGCTCCCTCACACAGCCATTCCACTACTTTGTTCATCGCCCAGAGACTAGTGGCAAGCAAAGAACAAGGTATCCCACTTCCCTGGAATTATCTCCCCAATATGAGGGTTGGCTGGGGAAGAAAACTGCAGTGTGCTTCTCACTGGGCCTCCCTCCAACCATCTCCAGCCCTTTCCTGCCTTCCAGTGGGGGCTTCCCTTGTTCACAAATGCTGTCTCCAACCTACAAAATGGGCTGAGCACCACCCCCAGCCTTCGTGGCAGCCCAGAAAAGTGAAATATTGTTCAAGCCGGCTTTGAGGCCTAGGGGAAGAGTGTGAAGGGTGGGCAAGGGCAGCAAGAACCTGTGGGATTGTAGCAGCTGATGGGGCCAATGCTTTCCAAAAGGTTCTATTCTTGCCTTTCTCTGCAGTAGTTCATTCTCAAGGACATGTGCAGGGACTCCAGAGTCCAGAGCAAAGTTTTTGTGCTTGGATCCCCCATTCCAGGCTGCCCCTTTCCATACTGTGGCAAAATCTCTTCAAGCCACACTCTCCTCATGGCCTAAAGAGTCCCCCTTGGTTTCTAGATAGCCCCATGGGGCCATTTTAAATTTTATTAAGGAAATATAAAATAAGAATGAAATAAAAGAAAGGCCATTTCCTTGGGGAGGCCTGGAAGGAAGACATGAGATGAATCTCATATCCTGTTCTATTATTAATAACAGTTTTCACACCATGCAATTTCTCTCTGAACCCCTTTCCTAAAACAACAGCTGTTTGCTGGCCATAGGCCAGCCCAGCCCTGGAGGCCAGAGTCCACAGAGGAGCAATAGATCTGAAACTGATGATTTTAGGATTGTGTCCCTTGTCCACTCATGGACTTCTAGTCTCCCCTAACTGGGTGAAGACCCTAGCCTTTGTCTAGGCCAGTGGGTTTAAAAAGAAATCAATACCATCGTTATTTGATATTATATTTATTGGTTTGTTTAAGTAAGTATAAAATATTTATGAGGGCTTTTGTCTCTCAGTTTTCCCCAAGACAACTTTTTATGTATAAAGTCTTAACGTTTTTCAACTGAAATTCTGAATGGTTTCAGAAACCCTTTCACAGTGCTTGGGGAAGGGGCAACTGTAGGATCAGCAATATATAATAACATCAAAGGATATAAAACATCAACAACAACAAAAACTGCCCAAAATAGCCTTGAGTACAAAAGAGAAATACAAATACAATATTTGCAAAGTCAGTTTCTGCTGAAGACATTTTGAAAATGGAAGGCATCAGTTAAATTTTAAAAACTTTGTAAACGACTTATACATAAATGTTCAGAACAGCTTTATTTGTAACAGCCCTAAACTGTAAACAACCCAAATGTCTATCAATAGGTAAACAGATAAAACAAACTGTGATATGGCAACACAGTGGAATACTACTTAGCAATACAAAGGAATAAAATATTGATACATACCTTATTCTGAATCTCCAAATAATAATGCTGAGTGAAAGAATCTCTAGACAAAGAGCAAATGCTATATAATTCCACTTATATAAAATTCTAAAAAATACCAATTAATCTATAAGTACAAAGAGCAGATCAGTGGTTGCCTGGGAATGGTGGTGGAGGGAGGGATGAACTATAAAAGGATATGAAGAAACTTTTTGGGGTGATGGATATGTTCATTCTCTAGATTATTATAATGATTTCATGAGTACATACATTTGTCAAAATTTACCAAATCATATACTTTAAATATGTGCAGTTTATTGTATATCAATTATACCTCAATAAGCTATAAGTCTAGTTAGATTTAGAACAAAAATATTAATTGTAGTAGATGCTGTTGAACTAACTCAATATCCATTTCTAACCCTCTTCTCTATTTCTGCCACCATTACAGAAGCTACAAAAACTAAATGCTTACTTTTCCAGACTCACTTGCAGCTAGCTGTTAGAAAGTTAAAACCTTCCTAAATCCATGGAACCCTCTTTCCTTTCCAATTGCAATCCTATACTGAAGAGCATTGTATAAATTATATAAAACAGGAATGCTCTCGTGTGATGGGGGTACTTGTCAGCCTATTGGAATCTCCACTGAGTTTTTCTCTTATTACTTTCTCCCCACACATCCTCTCCCTCTGCAGTAGTCCCTGGGGTGTTCTGAATAGTCTCTAGAGTTATGTAGATCTCTTCTTTCCCAGGCTAGCTATGATCTCACTATCCTAAAAGGTGGGACCTAAAAGGTCCAACCCCTCATTTTATAGGTGGGTAAGTTGAGTCACAAAGAGATGAAGGGACCTGCACGTGGTCTCACAAGACACAAGCAGAAGTTGGTGGCCCAAACGTTTTGGGCATCCCATACCAGATCCCCTTGTTGAGTTTGTGGGTGGTGTTTTTGAAAGGCTTTTATTTTGATGGGATTTTTGCTTCAGTTTCCTCACAGATGTCTTGAGCTCCTAATGAATTCCTGCTACACTAGTCCTAAGCACAACTACTTCTCTGTCCCCTGCTCAGTCCTGTTTCTCTTTGGTCACGGTCTTCCAGGCCTGTGAAGCTTTTCCCTTCCTTCTGGAGAAGCCCATTCTCCACAGATCTATAGCAGGGTCAGCGAGAGGTTGTGAGGTGTTGGGATAAGAACACCAAAACAGAACCAAAAGCTCTGGGTAAAACAATAGCAGTCAGGAGGCTACCAAGGAAGCAAATACCTCAGACCCACCTCAAATGAAGAGAACCTCAAGCCTCCAAAGGAGCGGGGGAACAAGAAAGCACAAACAACTTGATTCCCAGTCATTCTCTGGATGCCTGCAAGGGCTCCACCTGAACTCAGAGGGGCATCTCAGGACCCTCTTTAAAGACACTGGGTCAACAGAGGTGGGGTTTCCGCCACTAGAGGGAAGAGGGGGCAGGAAGAGGGAGTTGGCGGGGGAGGGGTAGCTATTAAAGGAGCTGGCCTGGCCTAGGCTGAAAGCCTCAGGAGGAGACACTCTACTGAAGTAGAAGAGAGTAGAGGCCACTGAAGGGGACAGGGTTAGCTTTAGGGGAGTCGGGGGTTTGGGACAAAGCATCTTGGCCTCTCCAGATGGGGCTGGAGATGGGATTAAGCCTGAATCCCTCCTAGGAGGTGCTATAAGTGATTAAGTTTCAAATCCCAGGGGTGGTTTCTGTCAACACAAAACTTAAGAGCTGGAATGCCCTTTCAACCTTAGAATTTCTTTAATTTGGTAATGATACCAGAGCCACAGATCCTCTGTTCCTCTGAATCTGTTGTTTAGTAGCAGACCCATCCCAGGCAAATAAGCAAGGTAAAGAAGACTGTAACTCTAAAAGAGCCTTCTTGCAAAAGTAGGTCACCATGTGTGTTGCCTAGCACTGCGTGTGAGGGAACCGCCAAGCAAAGCTGGAAACAAGCTACACGGAGATGTCTCACTTTCATGCTCTCCCTCCCTCTCCTTCTACCTCTCTCTCCCACTCTCCCTCTCTCCCCCCACCTTTTTTCATATACACACACATGCACACACACACTCCTTCTCTAACACACCATTGTCTTTTAGAAGAACTCAAACACTACAAGTTCTGAGGAACGGAACTGAAGAAACAGCGAAAAGTGGCAGTCACAAAAAATCAGAGCTGAGGCTCAGAAAGGGAAGGTCACAGAGAGTATAGGGATTTGCCTAATAGTTTGTGCACTTTGTCGGTGGCAAACCTGGAGCTAGATTTCTCTGACTCTCAGTCCCAAAATCGACAACAGGAGGAAATGAGTGCTTCTTAGGCAATACTACACTAGAGTTAGACTAAAGAAAGATCATCTTCCATAGGAAGGCACTAAGTTGGAACATTAAAAAAAAAAGAAGCTTATTTGTCTGAGATGTTGATTTGGAGTAAGGCTGGGCAATAAATTTGGATAATTCACAAAGTTTCTCCAAACCTTAGGGATACATCTCCAATGTTTAGAAATCTGCTGTTTTCTAAAGGTGGCCTGAGGCTTCTCGTTACACAGGACCCTGGGTATAGGTCCAGACTCCAGGCCAATACATTTGATTTCACAATGGTCAGAATTTGTGTTAGTCTGGGACCTAAGAGAAGCTGACAATAAAATGGGATGAAATGCGCCAGGATTTATTAAGGGAAATGAGAGCAGATGGCGGGAGAGTCTGGGAAGGCTAGGAGAGCTATGAGACTGAGATATAAATCTGACCCTGAGTGAAGGAGAAAGGCAGGAAGGTTGGGTAGAAGCTTCCTAGTCTGCCCTGCACTCTAAGGAAGGTGTGGCAAGGTCATCAGGGATTCATGAAGCCCAGGTCAGCCAGCAGTAAGAGGAGTTCCGTGCCTCCCAAGAATGGGACTATCTTAGTATTTCTGCTGTGTAGCAGGAGTGACCTTGGTGTAAATTCTGGGACAGATTTCAGAGTGCAGCAGCCAAGGCCTTTGGTCAGTTATGTTCCCTATAGCTGGAGGTCTGCAAGGTGCATTCTCATGGGTGCCACAGAACTCCACCTACTGTACCCCTTCTTTGCCCAGTTGCAGCTGTTTTCCCCATACCCACAGGCCCAGCTGGGGCTCTGAGTCTTTAGAGAGAAAAAACAGAAGAGGACAGGGACCAGCAAGCCTCTATCTGAAGCCTTGGCTCTTTTCTTTCATGGCCCTGTCATCCCAGTGCTTGCTCTGCTGTGTGCTAATGTGCTCATACCACCCACACTAGTTGCAATCAAAGCCATTCAACTCCAATAGCTCTTCCAGGTACCTGAATGTACAGACCCATATCTGCTCCAGACACTCCTTATCCGTCCTATCCTCCTAATCAGCTGGGTTGGAGAACACAGAACAAAATAGCGAATGGCCAAGGAGGTGGGGTGGGAGTTGAAGACAGTGTCAGATGCAACTGTTTTCTTCCAACAATGGGTGTGACTACTGGGGCCAGGATAGAGAAAGGTTAGTAAACTAACATTTTGTTTACACTCCCCCCCACCTTTTATATACTTAACTTGCCTTACTCCACACAACTTCACTGATAGGTATTAGTGTACCTGCTTCATAGATGAGAAAACTGAGAATGCATACAAGCCACTTGCCCACAGTCACACAGCTCTAAGTGGCAGAACCCCAAAATTCACAATGGCCTAGAACCCCAGTGGTGGTGGTGACTCAAACTTTGACCTTCGGTGAGTGTTTCCTCTTGCAAAACCCCAGGGACTGGCAAGGGTGCAGCCCTCTCTGCATGCTGTTTCCACTAGAGGCCACCACTAGTCAGCATTTCTGTCTGCTGACTTCCATGACTCCAACCCAGCTCCAGCCCCCACGGGGCCACTGCCTCAACTTTTCCTTCCCAGGATACCTCTCAGCTTCTAGCCTTGATAGGGGGCAGGAAAAAGTTTTGATCAAGACCAGGTCAGGGTTCAGTTACAGGTAGAAGCCAGAGCAGAGGTTTATAACTGGCTTGAAGAGATCCAGGCAGGGCTCTGGTGAGCCAGCTGAGCTTTCTGGGCACTCCAGTCCAGCCATCACCAACTGCACTGAACAGAATAAGCTATTCTCTCACAACACTGGCCCAGAGAGATTTCTTTATTGCTCTAGCTTTGATTTTACATTTAAAAAGCCCACAGAACACCAGCCTAGGATATTTAAGAAGCAAATTCCTGGGCACTGAGTCATAGGTAGAGGGAAGTAGAGGAAGGAGCAGAAATCTAACCAAGGGAGGGCATAAAAAGACTACTTAAAATTGCAATAGCATCAAAAATAATAAAATACTTAGGAATAAATTTAACCAAGGAGGTGAAAGATCTGTACATTGAAAATTATAAGACATTGATGAAAGAAATTGAAGAAGACACAAATAAATGGAAAGATATCCTGTGTTCATGGATCAGAATAATTAATATTGTTAAAATGTCCATTCTACCCAAAGTGGTCTACAGATTCAGTGCAATCCCTATTAAAATTCCAATGGCGTTTGTCACAGAAATAGAAAAAAAAAATCCCAAAATTTGTATGTAACCACAAAAGACCAAATTAAAGCAATATTGAGAAACAACAAAGCTGGAAACATCACACTTCCTGATTTTAAATTATATTACATTGTTATAGCATTCAAAACAGTAGGGTACTGGCATAAAAATAGACATATAGACCAATAAAGCAGAATAGAGAGCCCAGAAATAAACCCACGCATATATGGTCAACTAATCTTTGACAAGGGTGCCAAGAATATACAATGGGGAAAGGATGATCTCTTCAATAAATGGTGTTGGAAAAGCTGGATATACACATGCAATAGAATGAAATCGGACCCTTATCTTACACCATACACAAAAATTAACTTGAAATGGATTAAAGACTTAAATGTAAGACCTGAAACCATAAAACTCCTAGAAGAAAACATGGGGAAAAAACTCCTTGACATTGGTCTTGGCAATGATTTTTTTGATATAACACCAAAAGCATAGGCAACAAAAACTAAAATAAACAATTAGATAAAACATAGTTTTAAGGCTACATAAAATTGAAAAGCTTCTGCACAGCAAGGGAAACAATCCAGAAAATCATAAGGCAACCTATGGAGTGGGAGAAAATATTTGCAAACCATTTATCTGGAAAGGGTTAATATTCAAAATGTATAAGGAATCCCTACAACTTAATAACAACAACAAAAAAACCCCTCAAGTAACCCAATTAAAAAATGGGCAAAGGAACTTAATAGACATATTTCCAAAGAGGACATACAAATGGCCAACAGGGTTTATGAAAAGGTGTTCAACATCACTAATCATCAGGGAAATGCAAATTAAAACCACAATGAAATATCACCTCACACCTGTTTGGTGGCTATTATCAAAAAGACAAGAGATAACAAGTGTTGGCAAGGTTGTGGAGAAGAGGGAACCCTTGTACACCGTTTGGTGGGAATGTAAATTAGTACAGCCTTTATGGAAAACAATATGGAAAACAAAAAATTAAAAATAATAGAACTACCATATGATCCAGTAATTCCACTTCTGAGTATATATCCAAAGGAATTGAAATCTGTATCTTAAAGAGATATCTGCACTTCCATGTTCATTGCACCATTATTCATAATAGCCATGATATGTCCTTGTTGGTATAGTGGCGAGAAAAAAAACCAAACAAACAGACAATAGCCATGATATGGAAACAGCCTAAATGTCTGTTGGATGAATGGATAAAGAAATGTGATACACACACACACACACACACACACACACACTCAATGGAATATTATGCAGCCCTAAAAAACAAAGAAAATCCTACCATTTGTGACAACATATATGAATCTGAAGGACATTATGCCAAGTGAAACCAGTCAGACAGGGAAAGATAAATACTGTATGATCTCACTTATATGTGAAATCTGAAAGAGTTGAACTCAAAAGCAGAGAGTAGAATGGTGGTTACCAGAGGCTGGGGGTTGTGGGGAATGGGGAGATGTTGGTCAAAGAGTACAAACTTTCAGTTATAAGAGGAATAAATTCTGCAGATCTAATGTACAGCATGGTGACTATAGTTAATACTATATCATTAATATATATTTGAAATTTGCTAAAAGTGTAGATCTTAAGTGTTCTCACCACAAAAAAATATAGTAACTACGTGAGCTGATGGATGTGTTAATTGATTGTGGTAAATTTCATAATGTATACATATATAAAATCACCATGTTGTATATCTTAGATATATACAATTTTTATTTGTCAATTATACCTCAATAGAGCTGGAGGGGGGAAGACCACTTAAAAAAACAAAGTGACTATATGTTGCCAAACATTATTGATAATCCCTTCCAGCCTAATTATGAGGATAGGTTTACATAACATGTTGAAGAGGATGTTTTATTTAGTATCACTAATGTTTAATTTTGTGGAATATTTCAATAAATCTTATTTTCTGAAAAAAGAAAAACCACTTGGCGGTGTAGAAAAAGAAATGCCTCTCTACTTACTCATCCCTGGGCAAGTCAAGCTTACACTTAACTATGGGCCCAGAGCCAGCGAGACAACAGGCAAAGAGCTAAATGGGTATTGGGGATCCCAGTGCCCAGTGTCTCCCTTCTCCCTGCTCTGTTCTGGCTTTCCCTAAAATTCCGGTGCTTAGGAAGCAAGTTCTGTGGGAATGGCAAGCAGATGGGAGGGGGGCTGGTAGGTGGTTCTAGATACTCAGCACAAGTCCCTTGGAAGGAGCCAGAGAAGAGACATGCCTTGTTTGGGGCCTCCAAGAAAAATCAGAAACGGAGGAAAATTGTTTATGGGATTTCCACTGGAGGCAGGTGGTCTCCTTAGAGGCCTTTGTGATGGGTAAAGAAAGAGTAAGAAGGCTGGAAATCAAATACTTCTGAGTTAGGATGAGGGGACAGGCAATGACAAGAGGGTCAATGTGACTCAGAACAGTATCAGTGACCCTGAAATTCATACTTCAACTCCTAGGCCCTTCGACTCCTAGGCCCTCCACGTACAAGGGTTGGGAGACTTGCTGAGGTACAGGGTGGCCTGGAGTCAGTGGAGCAGTGGCTGGGAAGTCTGCTTCATTGGGAGTCTGCCCTTTAGGTCTCCTCACAGATATGAGGCTTGTTTTCTATAGAGCAGTGATTTTAATATTAAGTGTACATTAGAATCACCTAGGGAGCTTTGTAAAATATTGCTCCATCCCTCATAGATGATGATGATTCAGTTGGTTTAGGGTAGGGCCAGGACATGAGTATTTTTTTAAAGCTCCCCAGGGGATTTTGATAGGCTGCTGGGGCTGAGAACTACTGCTCTAGAGGAAGTCCATAAGCAGCTCAGTCTGATACCAGTTTGGGTGACAGGTCAAGTGACTGGAAGTTGGTGGAGGTAGAGGGATGGGAAGTAGAGAGAGATGGATGCTGTGGGAAGTGCACACTGGCCTATGAGCCAGGAGACCTGGGTTAGGGACGTTTCTGCAATGCTTTACTGTGTGACTCTGGTCAAATCCCTGTTTCTCTCTGAGCCCCCATGCTTCTACCAGTACAATAAAGGAGTCAGACTTGATGGTCTTTAAGGGTCCTTCCAAATTCTTCAACATTCTAGAAATTTACCAGGCGGAAGGGAGTCAGTGATTTTGCTGCCACTGCATGGAAAAGGTTTGGCCTGCAGGAGAGTGCAAAAGAGCACTGCTAACCCAGCCCACTGGGAAGGGCTAGTCCCAAGGAATTATCTACCCAGAGCCCAGATTGGAAGGCATGGAAACAGTCTTCAGTTTCTCCTCACTTGTGAGTCAACTAGGCAGGGGCAGTGCCCAAGTGTAGGCTCTTTAGAATGCTGATAGCATTGGTAGCACCACACGTGTTTCTTCTTCTTCTTCTTAGCAGTAGTAGTAGTACAGTGAAAACTATCTTAATTTGACATCCAGCTTTCCCATCCCATGATAATGACAGCTCAAATGTGTCTGCAGCAGCATCCCAAGGAGCTGAAATCATCTCAACTACTCTTTCCTTCATTCCTATTATCACCTCCTGGGCAGATGAAGGCCCAGGGAGCTGAGGTAGAAGTGTACATGGTAACTCATATTTCAATTCACCACTTTCCAAACTCAGGCCTGGCCAAGAATCTTGGCCCACACATTGAACTCTAAGGCTGGCTTGCTGCCCAGTTGGGAAGGAAGAAAAGGACTTTCTCCCACCTCCAATCTAACTCCTAACCTCCCTTCTCTGCACTTTCTTCCCCAGCCAGTACCCTCCCACCACCTGGCAGTTTCTTCATACACTTCTTGCCTCTCCCTGACAGACCTACTTATGAATTACAGAACACAATCTATTAAATAAGAAGTACACCATGCAACAACCACAACTGACACATAATTGGCTATAGTCAATTACCTAGATTGGAAGCTCCTTGGGGAAGAGTCCTTGCTTCTTCCTTCTCTTCAGTCCCCCACAGTCTGACACAGAACTGAGAGGACATTGGGTGCTTTTCAAAGAGGTCAGCTTAATGCTGCCAGGGCTAATCAATCAAGGATTGTAAGAGCCCAGTGCAGTAGTCAAATATTCATGGGTTTTGTGAGTAGGTATTTTGGAATACAAGTCAAAGCCTTGTCTTGCCACTGCAGGCTCTTCTCCTCCCTCTCTCACATACACACTATACTCCTGCCCATGCTGCAGAACTACCTCTGGCTGCTCCCCACATGGCTGCCATGCCCTAGTGTCTCCTCTTCAGGTTCCTTCTCCTCTTGCTTCTGACCATGCCCTGTATATCAGAAGTAAAATGTAGGAGGAGCCACACCCCACCTCTTCCACTACCCCTCACCCACTTGGGCCCCCTCTGCCTGGAATGGCCAGACAGACACTTGTCAAGGCCAATCCTATCCTACCCCTTCCTCATTGCTTCCTCTTACCATCAGTGAGCCTTCTCTACTCTCCCCAGCCAGAAGAGCTTCTAAATTCCCAGGGGCCTTTTGCTTTCCTCTCTCATGACCATTGGCATTTTCTACTCTACTTTTTAGTTAATTCCCCAATAACCCTAAGACAGTTCACTTGTTGTATGATCTTAGACAAGTCACTTAACCTCTTAAGCTATAGTTGCTTATCTGTAAAACAGGGATGACAATCCCTGCCCTAACCTACTCCCAGATCAAATGAGATGAAATATATGAAAGCATATAGTATATAATCATAATGATAGTTAATATTCATTAAGTGCTTATATGTGCCAGGCACTGTTAAGAACATCATATATATCAATTCACTTAAACCACCAAGCAACCTTATGCAATACATACTGTTATTATTCTGATTTTGAGGAAACTAAGACACACAGAGAGATTAAGTAATTTGCACAAAGATACACAACTAGTAAATTATAGAATTGTAGAATTGGATTTGAACCCAGACAGCCTAGCTTTGGAGTGCCCATTTGTATGACTCAGCCATGCACCTCTGATGCAGATAATATGACATTCATATATATATTCTTATATAAAATTAAGTGTGAAGCAATATACAAGAAATGCAATAGAAATTTAGAAATTCAGAGGATAGATTAATATGATCTAGAGCTGCCGAATAAAGCATCATGGAAGATGTAATGACCTAAATTGGGCCATGAAATATGGATTAGGGCAAGGAGGGTAGCATAAGTGAGGGCTTAGTGTAGTCAAAAGCCCAGAGGCAGAAGTACGTCTGGGGTACAGGGAGGAAAACAGTGAGGACATCAGCTTGGCTGGAATGGGAGCATAATGGTAGTCAGACAGAGGAAGAATAGACGAGCAATAAAAGGAATGATTTGTCCCCAACACAAAGAAATGATAAATGTTTGAGGTGATGGATATCGTAATTGTCCTGATTTGATCATTGCACATTGTATGCATGTATCAAAATATCACATGTACCCCATTAATATGTACAATTGTTATGTATCAATTACAAAATAATAGTTAAAAGCTGGGTGCAGTGGCACACACCTGTAGTCCCAGCTGCTGGGGATGCTAAGGTGAGATCACTTGAGCACAGGAGTTTGAGGCTATAGTGCATTATGATAGTGCCTGTGAATAATCACTGCACTCCAGTCTGGGCAACACAGTGAGACCCCATCTCTAAATAAATAAATAAATAAATAAACAAATAGTTAAAAAAAAAAGGAATGGTCTGGAAAAAATAAATATAACCTGCTGAACAAGGGCTATATGAGCCAATGAAACCAGATTTAAATATGAATGAAGATGGTCATAGATGGGATGTGTAAGTGGATTAAAAAAAGGCGAGTCAAGGTGAAAGGTAAACTATAACAGAGACAAATGACAGTTTCTATACTAGGATTAAAAAGCAACCTGCACAGCAGTAGGATAAGGGAGCCAGCGTTTAGCAGAGACATGTGTGAGAGATACCTAGAGGTTTTAGGCAACTGTAAGTTCAATAGGTATCAAGTTGTGAGGTGCTACCCTATTGGAAATCTTGAACTGACTTGTTCAAAATGTACTAGTCAGAACAAAGGAGGAGATAGTTATGTTTTCCTCTGCTCTGGGCAGACTACACCTGGGGGGCTGCTGTGGTTCTGGGGCCCTACACTTTAGAACCAATTTGAGTGTGTCCAGAGGAGAGTGGACTATAGACTGAGGACACTGGAAACTATGTCATGTGAGCATTAGTGAAGAAGACCTGTGTATATTTATATATCTGTGTATTTTATATATATGGATATATCACATATGTGCCATAATATAAAATGTACACATATAACCAATATATTTGAAACTATATATGTGATATTTATATATAATTCAAACAAATTTCACAAAGCTGTAATGATCCCCACTCTGCATGACACACTCTGACATTTTCTAATGTATTTTATTTTTTAAATGCAGATTGTGACCTTCTAAATTAATTTCATGGGTTACAATGCACACTTTGAAAAACATTGTACTAGACAACCTTTGAGGTCCTCACATGCTCTAGGCCTTCACCTTTCTGTGTTGCTAATTGCTCGCTCCCTAATTCAAAATGGTAGCTGAGCTATGGGCATGTCTCTACTCCTCTTTCCTAGAATGGGAGCTGATAAGACTGCCCCCAGCAGGACAAGAAGGAAGGCCTGTCACCCTCCAGGCCAGTTCCCAAATCCACCCTGCTGAGAACCGGTGGTAATGCTCCAGGGAGGAGAGCACACTGGCAGTTGGAATGGTGGTGGGAAGTGGCTGGCCCAGCCTCAGTGCATGTCCAGTCTGGAGGGCGCCTGGGGGACTTGCCAACTCTATTCTGGTCATTTCACCATGATCCAAGGGGGTCAAGGACCAACCTGCTGCTAGTCATTTAGCTCAAATTATACTCTGACAGCAGAGACATCAAACTTTTCTTGTCTTGAAATAGAGGGCCTCCTTTGGCCCTTTTCCCAACTATGGGATCCTCCAAACCCCTTACAAATGGTAACACATCCCTTCTCTTTCTGACAGCATGACATATTTGAATCCAGGCTCATTCCCTCCTATTTATAACACCAGGAAGGTTCAAGTATGCCAAAGGCATTTGATCAGTGTAGCACATTTACTGTCACATTCTACTATGAGACATTTGTCCCATGACATGTGGGGGGACCCCCAGGGTATGACATTTCAATGCCAATAGGCACATCACTATAAGCAAGTCCACCTCATATACTTCTATACACTTCCTTCATGATCCATTCTTGAAACCTGGGGCTCTGAGGATCCAAATGGTTCTCCCTACTTCATAACTCATGCACCATCACTAGCCGTCAGCCTTCCATGTCACTTTATGGCCAAGTCTACCAAGGTTTAGCCACTTTATAATCATTTTTTCCTTGCCTGGAATAAAACACTGAAAGTAACCACAGGGGAGTCATTGGAAAAGTGCATTACAAGTCTGAATTACAAGTCTGAATAATCTCATAGAGTCAGAGAAAAAACATCAAAACTGGAACAAACCTCAAAGATTATCTAGCTTAAATCTGATATTTGATCATGGAGCCTAATGGTTTGTATGAGGGAGGAAGGGGGGTATAGGAGACCAGCTTTTCAAATTATTGAGTATATATTTTAGACTGCATACATTCTTTGTCTCATATATATGCTTTGCCTTTCTTCAAACAGCAGCCTCTACCTCCCCTCTGAAACTCACCACACATGCTCATAGTCACTGCCCAACCCCAGCTCCAGCTTGACTCACACTAAAAGAACACACATAAGATAAACCACCTTTCTACTGGTTACATATTTGGAATCAGAATCATATTAATAGATTTTCAGGACTGGAAGGTCTCTTAAAGGTCATTTTAAATTTTAAAAAAAGTCAAGTTCATGTGCTTCACCCACAGAGCCCCATGGAATCTCGATCCAGAGAGACAAGAAGGGAAAGGCCAATTAAGAGAGATTCTGCCTTTTCTGATTTTTTGACTGGTTCCCTTTAATTCCAGGCAGGTTTGCCTGTGTATATTTTTATGGCTGGATGAGACTTTCAAAATTAAGATCTATGTGCTTATAATAGCAGAAAAAGATTTTGTTCTGTCATGACCAGGACTCCCAGATCTCCAGGAGCCTACAGACTCCAACCACTACCAGACCCCAGGAGACAGTGTTTTCTCAACACACTTCTCATGGGACACCAAAGACAGAGTAGAAGAGGCAAGGAGCAGGGAACCTTGAATGTTACGCATTTGAGTCATGGAGGTGAGACCCAATCAGCAATCCCTAGTGGCATGGTGGGAGACAGTGGCTTCTCTGAAATTGGCTTGGTCCAAAACCCAGAGTTATGTTCTTTTTTCCCATCAGCATGATCCTGATACTATCTGATGACTAGATGGAGATTTCTTTTACTTCATGGCGGGGAGGAGGGTGGCAGAGTGGTATTTGGGACAGGAGTATAGATTACAGAGTTATGAACTACCAGGCACAGAAGACCCTTAATGGATCACTGAGTTCAGCACAAAATTCTACAGAGAGAAAGGCTTAGACCCAGTGAGAGGAAGTAACATGATCAAAGTTACAAGATGGGTTAGGGGCTGATCCAGGTCTCCTGACTCAGCTAGCATTATTTCATTTGGCTTTAAGGTCTGTTTAGTCTTCATTTGTTCAGTCATTATTCATTCAACAAATATTTATTGAGTATCTATTATGTACCAGCCAGGCCTTGTGCTAGGCCCTGGGGCATATAATGGGGGTAGCGGGGAGGGTCCACAATTTCTTAATAGGAAGGGCTTAGGTAAAGCAATTTGGTTGGAAGGAGGTGATGAGAGGATTTGTCTTGGTGCCTGCTGGCATAGCAAATGCATGAGTTTTGCTAGATTATTTATTAGTCATGGCTTTGGGGGATGCTAAAGTTCCCCAAGCTAGCCTTTGTTGCTGTCACTAGTGGTGGAGGAAGGGTGGACCTTCCTGGTAGTCTATAGTGTCCTGTTTCAAGACAAAGACCATCCCATTATCCTTAGGGGATGGGGTGGGGGGAGTGTGGGGGACAAAAGGGAAGAAGGGTTGTTGGGAGGAGAAGAGTTAGGCAGGGGAGAAATCCCCAGAGCAAAACAGCTGCCAAATTTAAGAGTTCCTCACAACAGGATGAATCAAGGCCTTTCCAGTCAGAGAAACCACAGGCTGCTGGCACTGAGCCGGTGCCAGCAGGTGACCTAGTTAGAGGGGTGTGTGGCTAAGGGAGTCAATGTTCTGAAAAGCCCCACAGATGTTGCAGATCAAGGCAAGAGAGGATCATGGAGGGGATCCTAAAACACAGAGTTAGCTACATCCTCAGGCGCCCACATCCAGTGGGAAAAGCAGTCTTTGGTTGCATCTGGCTGCCTTCGAGAAGCTGAAATAGCTGGAGTACAGTGGAGCCAGGCTGTGCTGAGACATTGCCAGCACTAAGCCAGCACAGCAGGATGCAAACATATTATGCAAATTGCTTTGGAGGTCATATCTTGAGCCTTTGGGGGTAATAACATATCTTCTCCAAGAGTAGACTCAAGATATGGGATGAATAGGGCACCGTGAGGGCAGGGAATAAGTATCACCCACTAGGTGCTCACCCCTGATTCTACAGCTTGGCTCTTGAATTAGCATCCCTCAATCAGAACTGAAAGGCTCTGAGTCCAACCTACGCATGGCACAGGTGGGGAAACTGAGGCTTAAAGAGGTAAGGGCCTAGTCCACAGTCACACAGCAAATGAACATGGCAATGGTGAGGTTAGAACCCAGGGGTAATGACAGTCAGTACTTCTTCCATACTCCCCTCCCCAGCTTGGCACTGAGCTCATCTGATTGCACAAAAATGCAAACTACCAAACAGTCAGCCCTGCCTTGCCTCCCACAGCCATCTTTTTATTCTACTTCCTATCCTGGCCCCAAGAACAGCAGGCTGAGGCTCTGGGCAGTCCTGCAGACTTAGGCAGGGTGAAACAGTGCTATAAGAGTGATAAGCCAGCTAACGATGTGGACATGAAGGAACAACTCCCAGGGATTGTCTCAATGCTGGGTAATTGATGTTTGGGGCATTTTTCAAAGCATGTCATTATCCTGCACTTCAGGCTGCTGCCAGTGATAGTGTGATGGGAATGAGGCCAAAATTCTTCGAGATAAACAAACAGACACTCAGCCCAGCCCAAGCTTCAGGTAACCTGCTGCCACTAGACATTCTGGCTCCCTCAGCACAAGAACTAGCCTCCCAGCTCCCACACAGCTCTGGACAGATCTCTGCCAGCATACACACTTGAAACTTTGCAGCCTTTCCTGCTTTTTGAAGGACGGGCACAATGGCTCCTGTCCTAACACTTTATCCCTGGAAAAAATGGAGACATAGGATCTAAGAATGTGCACCTGCCCAGCAAGTTGGGAGCCTGGCTTCAAGGATCAAGCTCAAGGACTTGGAGTCCTCAGAGATGGATCTGACATGGTCCCACCATCAAAGTACTCACAGTTCTGGAGAAATGAAAGGACAAGTAGTTGATCAAGCAGGATGAGGGAATGCAATATGGGCGTTCTATGCAAAAAGGGGGTGGTGCGAAGTAAGGCAGAGGTGCTCTGCCCTTGTTTTCCTGTCTAGCCACTTTGAAGCAGGCCCCCCTGCATCTCTGAACCTCAGTTTCCTCATCTAAAAAAAATCAAAGGATTCAATTAGACAAATGGTTCTCAAACCTGTCCTATTGTCAGAATCACCTGATTAGATTATTTAAAATACAGACTTTGGGGTCTGATTCAGTAGGTTTATCATGAGCCCCAGAGAAGCCGTATTTTTAACATACTCCCTGGATCATTTTTGATAGTCAGCCAGGGTTGAGAACCGCTGGACTAAATGACCGCTGAGGACTTTCTAGCTCTGACCTTCTATAAATCTAAGGCAAGTTTGGACCAAGTACTTTATTATGGTTATCAATGTCACCATCCAAAAAGCTTTTTATCATGCAACTACCTTCATATGACTCAGGTCTGGGCATTTCTTTCACACAGGGAGTCAGGGGGACTCTCTAAAAACTCACAAAGATAGAAATTGAGCATGTGTTTAGACCCAAAAGACATACCTAGGGTTCCCTGAATATTGGACAACCTTTTATTTGAATAAGTAAGTCAATAACTTAATACTCTTATTTAGGAAGAGAAGGGCAAAAGCCTATTGAGGGGTGGCAAAGGGAGAGGTATTCAATTACATGTTGGGGCAGGACGAGGTGGGGAGGAATGCATTCTCTGTTGCAAACAGTTAGGTAACTCTGTCTTTCTGTCATCCTCATCTTCACCCGGGCCTTAGGCCAAAATCTGAACTTCTGACAGTAAGAAAATAGACAGAGATCTTCATCTCTCTAGCACGACTGGAGGCAGGAGGCTGAACCCAAAGGCTTAGGGAGAACTGTATCTGTCACAGTGTCTTAGAATTCTAAGTTGAAAAGTTCTTTCTTCTAGTTTAATTTTCTTCTGCTGCAAGTTTACCTGGTCTTTGCATAAGAGGTAGGCAAGCTTAAGTCACTAATCCCTGGATAATTTATGTGGCAGAATCCACTCGAACTCAGGATTCTATCTGCCTGCCCCGTCCAAAGGTGCCACTGGGCTGGCAAGAGAGGAGCCTGTACCCTCTGCCAGCTTTTCTTATGAAGGGAAATAAGGCAGAGGATTGACTTAGGTTGGATCTGAAAACTGAGGATGGGGAGGCCAGGCTGCCCAGAGAAGGACAGGACAGATGTGCAGGAAGTTTACCCTGTCCAGCTACACCTGGAGCACAGACAAGGCAGACCATGCTTTGGGAATTCTGGACTTGGCCAGAGGATGGGTGAGAGTGTGGCTCTACTCTGGAGTCCAGAAACCTGATTGGTCCCAGGAGAAGAAGCAGAAAAAATTCTCGGCCCCCACAACTAAAATCAGAGTCCACAGACAAGGCAAGGAAATGAGAGAGAGTCATTTGCCAGGTGTCCAGGAGCAAAGTGAAGCTTGGGGGCTTCCTGTGGGATTTCTTAGGCAGAGGGGCATGGTGGACAGTCAAAGGAAAAGCTTAAAACTCTGACCTTGGTTGCTAAAAACAATGATTTGGAAAACAAATCCAAACACATCACATCTTTAAAGCAGCCTTGCAAATAAAGCGTGAGAAATCAGCAGTGGATCCTGTCTAGCATGCCTGGAGTGAAAGACATGAACCACTTGGCCCTTCTTGCCCTCAATGCCTTTCCCTGAATGTGTCCATGTTCTCCCACCTCTGGTCCTCATTTCATTTCAATACACATTTGTTGAGTACTTAACTACATACAGCACATTGTGTGAGGTGCTGGAACCACTGTATCTCTCCTTATAACGCATTGTACTCAGTTGTTAGCGCTTACTGTTATCTGTCATGGTCTCCCTTGATTTGAGCATGGTGTGTGTGTATGTCTGTTCATACAGACATGGGACGTACAGATATGAGACTTAGTTCTCTATCTCCCCTTGACCCTCTCCCGTCATTGCACCTAGCAAAATGTGCTATATACATAGTGAATTGAAATGGGTCTTCTTGTGGGAACCCAAACCAAATAGAGAAGGAGACAGAAAAGTAGTGCACAGTTAGTATCTTTTTGGTCCACTGCCTAATTTTTATTAGGCTTGCTGCCTGGTTTTATTTGATTCCTGGAGACTGATGCTTATCTTAATAGCAAATCCAGATTCCTCACCTCTCATATGCTTCCAGATAAACTTCCTGCCCACCTCGACATGCACACGTGCACACTCACACACGGACAACTTAGAATCTGCCACTTATTATCTATGTGTCCTTTACTTCACTTCTCTGAGCTTTGGTTTCCTCATCTGTAATAATGGGCTAATAATAACTTCTGAGACAAGTCGCACCTTTCCAAATAAGTGTCTCCTACTGGTTTGCATTGCCTCGAAGTTGTCGCTGCTCCTGTGAGTGACATGAGAAGGCCTTTCTGTGCAGAAAAGCCCCGCTAAGTTTGTCCACGGGAGAGGAAAGAGGACCCTGTGGGAATCCTGTGATTCTCTGCCATAGACACAGAGGTTGTAGAAGCAGATGACTAAACAGTGAAGGGGGACAGGACATTAGCTAAGCTGGGTAAATTTGAATTCTTTTGTCTATGGAAGGGTATTCAGGGAGCAGGGAATATTAACAATAGCAAGGGCTCACCAAGTATTTTTACTTCATTCTCTCATTTGATCCTCAAAACAAGCAACAGAAATCTCCTAGATGTTTTTGTATATATTATATATATATATATTTTTTTTTTCATTTAAACCCTGTGTCAAACCTTTAAAAACAAGCTGTTTTTTACAAATGAGGGAACTGAGGTTTAGGGCAGTAAAGCACCTTGCCCAGAGTCACACAGGGAGATAGTGGTGAAATTTGCAGATAGTGGTAGAAGCCATGTTTTCTGATTCCCTGAGGCATGCTCCCTCCCTTGTACCAAATAACAAGGGTGGTGGAGCAGTCAGGGTCAGGATATGGTGCCAGGACAACAAAGATTGAAGAGGGAGGCAGTACAGAGGGGAAAGACAGAGAGCATGGGGGCAAGGGAAGGTGAAGGGGGAGTGGGTTTGGTATCTGAACCACAGCCCCTCTCCTCATAGCAATTTTCCAATTGCTGCTCAGGGCTCTCCCAGGCAAACTCCTCTCTCACAGATGCTGCCTCCACAAGCAACTTGGTTCATTCCAGACCTTGGGTAGTGCTCTGCTGGGGCCAGACTAATACCACCACCTCCCCCTGCCCCTGCCCCCAAACACACACAAACGCACGCACACACACACTGGGTGCTGGACTCTGACCAATATCGCTCTGTGAGCCAAACTGTCTTCCTCTTTTGTTTGAGGTCCAGAAAGGGATGGAAAACCCATCAGCAGCTTCCAAGAAGAAAAGGTCTGATGGGGCGGGCAGGGAAGGAAATATTCATCTCTGCCCACCAAGGAGGGCTGTGGACAATGCAGAATCAAGGTTAACCTCTGTTTGCAACTCCTCCTGGCTGTACCCTGCACCCAGAGAAGCACAGACATGGGTACAATCACACAAGGCATGGAGGCAGCTTCCCCGGGCCCCTTTTGTAGGCTTTTCTCATTTGCCAATTTAAGGAGATATTTCCTGTTTTTTACAGTGGGAAAGAGTTACAGGCCCAGGCCTAGAGCCCAGAGAAGTTTCTGGATGATGTTACAGAAAGCACCTCACCTGGGACCTGGGGGCCAGGAGTGGGGGAGCTGAGTCAGAGCCCCAGGCCAACTCGACCTGAGCTGACTGGGGACCACTTGCCCACTCTTCTTCTGCACTACACATAGAGAGACCCTAGTGGGGAGGGGAGAATGACAGGGGATCTCAGTCAAGTGACCCAAGGCTGCTTGAGTACATGGGGAAGGATTGTCATAGAGGTCCTGACCTCTAGAATGTCAAAGCTGGAAGGGGCCTTAGGAATCATCTAGATATGGAATCACATATCCACAGAGGAGCAGGGAAGAGACCACCCTAGGCTTGGGAATCACAGGCCTGTATTTGAATCCTGGATCTACAGTGAGTACTAGCGCTTGACCTTGGATAAGTTACCTAACATTTCTGTTCCTCAGTACCCTTATGTGTTTAAAAAAAGGGGGTGGGGGGAGGAGTGTCCTCTCATATGTTGAGGATTAAGTGAGATAATCCATGGAAAACTTTTAGCATAGTAGTGCCTGTCATGCAGTAGGCTCTCAATAATTTCTTTTAGTCAAGCAGAGTTGTGGCTGAATGCTTACTCCCCCATTACTAGCTGTTTTACCTTGAGCAAGCCATTTTACCTCTTAGAGTGTCTTAATGGGACTAATCCTACTTCACAGGGCTCTTGTGAAGATTCAGTGACATAATTAATACATGTAAAAGTCTAGCATGATGTTAGGCACATAGTAAATGCTCAATAAATATTGTCTGAATCTGAACTGGCATATCACTAAGACCATGAGACCTGGACTGGTTTCTCAGAGCTATGCTGCAACACCCAACATTCTTTTGCCTCATACTTCATGTGACTGGTCAGACAAACAGGTACAGCCTAAACATAGGCTCAAACAATCTGTATTTGTTCATAAGAGGACTGAACCATGGTTTGGAGTTTTGGCTTCATTAGCCCTGGGATATCCTAACTTGCACAACCAATTCCTCAGCCACAGACAAAATAGGCCAAGGTTAATGAGATAGCCATCCACCTTTCTCCTGGGGGCACGGATTCCATTTTCAACAGCCAACCCTAACACTCCTGGAGCGTCTCTAGCCATTTCACTTGCCCCAGAACCAAAGTGATGAGGGCAGTGTCAGGAAGATCAGGGACTTGGGGGTGAGGAGGAGGTATTCCTGTCTCTTATTGCCCTGTCTGGGGACACTTTCAGCTTATGTCTGGCCTGCATCCTGTGAAGGCCTCTAGTGGATCTCTAATGGCAAATGAGATTTGTCTCCAAGGCAAACCATATCTGTAGGTTGTGGGGTCGGGATAGGGGGGTTGAATGATATTCAAAGCCCTGGAAAGTTTCCACTGCTTGGCATGGTCTTCCAGGGAGACAGGCCTAGGGGAATGGCCATCTGTCAAATATTCCCCTTGCACTCAAGTCTAGGCCTTACAGACACCTTGATACCTCAAGCTTGCTCTTAGGCAGCTTCTTCCCACCCTTGCCAAGCACCTATTGTTTGCAGAAACTTTAAAGACATAGCTGAGTTTATACTCCAACGCATGGATTAGCAGCTGGTTCCTAATGAGGATTATTGTGACTGTTGCTAGTCTACACTCAACCATTGCTAAGCAAATAGTAAAAATGTGTAGGTCTCATTAAACATGCCTCAGTTTCCTCACATGTAAAATGAGGTGGTGGTCTATGTGATTGCTCTCTGGAAGTTAAGTAGTTCATAACTAAATGAATCAGGGGTCAGGCCTGGCTCTACCCTGCATGTGCTCATATGCATACACACACACACACACACACACACACTTCCCCTACACACATCCATACACACACAGACATGCCTATAGTTACACACAGTTGGGCATACCCACATTCCCATTCCCAGTCATACACACTTTCACAACTTTGACACAAACATACACACAATGTATAAAACCACACTTACACACACACACACACACACACAGAGTCTCTTCTCTTCTGAAGCTGATCAGGAAATAAACACACTTGGGAAATGGCTCCATTATATACTTATGGACAACAACAAAAGGAATTCATATTCAGAGTAAACAATCTCCAGCCCCAAGGCTGAAAAGGCTGAATCTTCATTCCCTGCACTACCCAACCCCAACACACACACACACACACATTTTTCAAAGCATCTTGTGAGGAGCCCTTACAGTTTGCCCTTACCTGGCAAGCTGGAACAATATGTCCTAAACCTAAACGAACACACATCTTGGTTTGCCTGGGACAATCCTAATTTATGCCTGTTATCTCAGCAATATATTAATAGTGTCCCCTTTCTCCCTCAAAAGTATCCCAGTTTGGATAACAAATGTGATAACCCTACCCCCTACCTAAACCCCTCCTCACCCTGGGCCAAGGCTAGGCTGCCTAGGATGGGGCCATGACATCAGGCCCAGGCCTGCTCCTTTCCTAGGAAACCAACTCACTCTCTACCCATGCTTAACTTTTCAACTCTATTACTAGGGATTCTTTTTACTGTTCCAACCTTGCAAATAAGCAAAACAATTTACCCACATACCAGTGATTGAGGGGAGGCTGGGGAACTCTGCCATTTTGTCTGAAAAGTTATCCAGCCACCAAAATTCTAGTTGGCCTCAAAGTGGGCATTAACCCTCCTCCTTTTGGTCTCACCCCATTTAGTTCCCCAGCTACGTTCCTCCTGCTTATAATCCTCAATACCCTCACTTTTTTCTTCCTTTTCCTCCTCTTCCTCTCTCCCTCCCAAAACATTAGGCTCTGATGACCCTGGCTCTCTCTGAAGCAAACATGCTCCCTGGTACCACCGCCCTCCAACCTAGGCTCACAGATCCTTGTAATGAAACGGAGTGGCAAAGGGAGGGAGGACAGGGGGAAAGGGTGGGGAGAGAAAGAGAGAGAGATTCAACTTCAACTTCATTTAGGCTCTATAACTAATTTTCATTAGGCCTGCTGCCTAATTTCATTTAGCTTCAGGACATGTGGGCCAGTGACTATTTTTGTGACTGGATTAACTATGTTTTGAAAAAAATCTGAAAATGCTGTCAGCTCTTTGCAAACATGGCTATAAATATATTGCGCAGGATAGAGTTGTAGTGCTATTCCCAGAGCAACTGGACAAGGATCTATGTCCTCCAGACATGTGGATAACACACACTGCAGCTTGAAGTTTGGCAGCAGCTGTGCTAATCTGCAAACAAGATGGAGGCAGGGAAGAAGCCCCAGCCAGGGCAAAGGGGACATTATCAGTATGAAGTGGGGGACTTTACAAACAGGGCCTTTTCTCAGACCCCTTAGAAAACTGGATAGTCTGGGAAGAAGATGACAGGTATAGTATGCTCACTTGTACAGCTATGAGGCTGTACATATACACACATATGCATGCACATACACACATAGATACATATACGTCTGTCTGTGTGTGGATATGTTTATGAGAGAAAGACAAAGAGGATACTCATGGGTAGAAATATGTATGGGTGTGCACTTTTAATTGTCATGAATTCAGGCTTAAGGTCAAATGTATGTGTAGAATTTTGCACATTTCAAGTGGTTGCTTACACATGTGTGCATCATGGGTGATGTCTCAATCCAGCTATACACGCATGCGCACATGTGCAGTCTGCAGATAAACTTACGTATGCGGCAATCGTGGTGATAATTCATATGGAAGGCTCAAAGCTGTTTTCAAAGGACTGTCGCATTCATCTTCTCATCACAAGACTGTGAGGTAGGGTTTATGACCTTCCCACTGCCACTTTTTTACAGATAGGAAAAGTAAGCTCAGACTTGGCCAAGATTGCAGATAAGATACACAGCAAAGCTAGGACTCTAACACTGGTCTGTCTGATGTGAGATCCTGTGCCTTATCCTATACCACACAACACATGGAGAAGTGAGGCAAAGGAGAGCTGAACTTTGGGGTCTTCTTTATGACTTCCCATTCCAAGGCCATCTTTTCCGTCAGTGCTGAAACAAATTCCATAAAAAGGAAGAGGGCTTCAAGGCCAGCACTAGTGCCTGTTGAGCCATGGCCTGGAAAGTAGCCTTCAAGTTCCTGGTCCTGCCTGGAGATAACAGCCAGGTCCACTTAGGTGACACAGATGAGCCACTGCCTACTTGAGCAGGTGATACTCTGGAGCCCATGAGGGTGTTTCCTGGGGTTAGGAGCTGGAACAATAGGTTTGTTTCCTCCCTATTCTCTCCTCTGGCTGTCTGTCGATCTATCTTTTGCTTCCTAAAAGCCGCGGGCTCCCAACATCTGGTCTGACCGGTTCCCCCTGAGCCTTCCATGTTTGAGATATTCGGTGAGGAGAGCAGGTAGTACAGGCATGGCTAGGCCTGAATGTGAGTGGTGCCATCCCTGGGCAAGGCAGCAAATAAACTCGTCTAGGGTCCTGTTGACCTCCCTTACTCAGGCCACCAGGTCCCTCCAGCTGTTTGGCCAGTGGATCTAAGGAAAACTTGGTTTTGGGTAGTCTTTCCATAGGCAAAATCTAGGTTGAGGCAGAAAAAAACACTTTGGCTCTTGGAACATACAATTGTCCTATTGTTCACCATTTAGATGGTTAGAACCTCATCAAGCTGCATAGAGTAATGGAGATACTGATAGTGACTCCAGGTTTTCCAGAATCACTGTTTTGAATTCCTCAGGGGAGTCAGGGCTCAGGGTAGGGGCTTGGTCTCCTAGTCATCTGGAGGCAGAAGATCCTCACCATTCCCCTTCTCTATCATGACAATGTTCGGTCATCTCAACTTGTCACCAGAACTTTAACTTGCTAATGTTTACAGCTTCCTTCAGGGGGCTTTATTGGGACTTCCAGGCATTTGTCCTCCTCTTCCCCTGGCCCCAGAAGATAAACCATCCTTCCAAGTAACAGGATGGGAGGTCCCAACTGGCAAGGAGGTCATGGGGCTTGGGAGGGAAAGCTCTCAGGAGATGGGACACAGAGCACCCTGCTGTGGATAGAGCTGCTTGGGTTCAAAACCATTCTTTGTGGATGTATAGACCACTCACAGTCATTGGTTCCCTCCAGAACTTAGGGAGGAGCTTACAGGCTGGTGTGGTCATTGCAGGATTACCCAACAGGTGGACTAAGCATGAGCTTGGGTCACCAGTGAAGCAAGGTCACCCCAAAATGAGAAAAATATAATGAATGAATTGTTTCAGAAGTTGGCAGTCAGAAAAACAGTGCTTAGAACCTCTAAAGTTCTTAATCTGGTCCTGGGCATGGCGAACATCAGAGCAACCCAGATGGTGCCTTGATAAAGCACCCCTACTCCTCTGAATTCCTGATTGAGTAATGCTGAACTCCCTAGGGCTCACCTGGGGTCACACTTGCTCTCTGAGGCCCAGCTACATAGACTCATGAGCCGTAGTCTATTAAGTAGATAATAAGAACAGGAGACATTTACACAGCACTTACCATGCTCCAGACACTGTTCTAACCTAGCTATCTAGCTAGAGATATTAATAGATATACAGATATAGATATCTACTCATTTAACAACCCTATGTGGTAAGTACTCTTGATATCCTCCTTTTACAAATGAGGAAATAGAGGCACAGAGAGGTTGAGCGCCTTGCCCAAGGACACACAGATAGTGAATGATGGAGCCAGGATTTATCCAGACAATTTGGCTCCAGGGTCAGTGCTCACTCAAGTGGGCTCCATGAAAGGAGGATTCTCAATGGTACCCCACCCACAAGACACAAACCCCTTTTTAAAAATAAAACCAAGGTCTTAGAAAGGTGATATTAAGGTGGAGATTATTCAACAGAGACTTCCAGGGATGTTGACTCAGCATATCACAATCTGTTTCACCAAATCTTAGCTCTGCATTGAGGTGCTCGCTCACTTGCACACACACACTTTCTTTTTGCCTCTCTCAGATGGAATTCTTCAAGGAGATAGTATAGAAACTATAGGATAATTATCCTTTCCAAAACTCATCTTTGCTCAGATTTGGGAGGCTATGCTTTCCATTTTCACCACCTCACCACTCCTCATCACCCTCACCCCCTTGCCAGTAAGTTCCCTAGGCCTCCTTGGTTTATAGAAACTACTGGTTCTAAGCATTACTAAGTCCTTGGGAGGTCCAACTTTCTCGCTGCATAAGTGGAGAAATTTGAGGTCCAGAAAGGGGAAGGGACTTGGCAGGGATATGAAGACATCTAGTAACAGAGCCAGAACCAGAACCCAGGTCTCCTGACTCCCAATCCTGTGCTCTTTCTTGATCCCAGCCAGCAGGCCTTAGCTATGCCCAGATCCTTCCTTCTATGACCCCCATTTCCATGCCCCTGAACTTTTTGACTCCCAGTTCTTTGTTTATTTCATTATACTATACTGCTTCTTACCCACACACTTAAGCCTCAGGCTGCTACTAAGTTTAGGAAAAATTCTATTCCAGCTTTCAGGGAGCTCCTACATTGCTGCCCCCATGGAATGTGGAATTGGGAGGCCTGGGTTCCAGTCCCAGCTCTGCTAAATATTAATGTGTGACCTCAGGCCACTCACTTGCCCTCAATCTGCTGTGCATTTTCTGCAACTGTAAAATAGGAATATGAATCTCTATGCAGCCCTTCCCTGTAGCGAACTTTTCCCTAATACAAACCACACTGACTTTTCATTTTCCAGAGCCCCCCAACATAGCACTTAATGTGACCAAAGATGTGGGCACATGTTGAGATTCAACTGGGTATTTTATTTCACAACTGCCTCTGTTGCAAGGATCAACATAAACTAAGATGTAAACTACAATGTGCCACACACAGAAGGGATTATTATCACTTAATAGTCTTCCCTCTCCTGGGGCTCACAGGATCTGGAGGCCTGGTTAGGACCCAGGGTGAGAGGCTGAGAGCTGCTGCTACTAATACTCTTCTTCCCCTCGGACCTTTTAGAAAAAGTGCCTGGGCAGCTGACATGGAAGAGCAGGTGGTGTGGGCTGGGCGGGCTGGGCCACAGCCATTTGTAGGCACCTCATTCTTTGGCCTGATGCCCAGACATCCCCCCTCCCCGTGCCCTTCTCTCCAAATGTCCTCAGTATTTTCCTCTCTGCCTGCCCCTCCACCCTACCCCACCTGCTGGGTAAGGCCTAATGGGGAATAGTGACTCACTGGGCTCCCAGAGGGCAAAGACCCAGAATCTGAGCAACAACTGAACTGTCCAATTCTCAACCCCCACCCTGCCACTGCCCAATTCTCTACTTAGCTAAACCCCATTTCAAGTTCCAACTCTCCCAGCAAACCTTTCTTGATTCCTCTGGACTTCGCACTCATCTCTCCCTTTCCACATCACTGCACAAAAATTGCATTCCTTTAATATACACGCATTTTTTACTACTTAGCAGTGATCTGTATCTTATGTCTTCTCAAAGAGATTATAAACTTCTTGAGGGACCCTTTTCCTTCTCTGGCTCATCCAAGGTCCAGCCTAGCACATAACAAAGACCTATTGACTTGAATTGAACCAAGATTAATTGAATTGGAGGTGGAGGGTATGAGGGGGGCTTGTGAGCAGGGAGAGAACTAACACTTAGTGAACACTTAGTATGTGCCAGGCTGTATGCTAGATGTTTTACATGCCTTATCTCATTTAATCTCCATGCCAGTAATAATAGATGCTATTATTATCCCTGTTTTACCTATGTGAAAACTCAGACTCTAAGAAGTTTAAAAATCTTGTCAAGGGCAGCCATATGGTAAGTAATCTGAGTCTAGCACTGTTTGACTCTAAAGCCCATAGTCAAAGACTGGTAACAGCCTGAATGTCCATCAGTAAGGTGTTGATTAAATAAATTATGATATGCCCATATAACAGAATATAGTACAGTTATAAAAAAAATGAGGACTTTATGGACTTAATATGTAACAATAGCCAAGATACATTTTGAAGTACAAAAGGTAAGGTGGAAGATAATGTGTATGATAGGCTACCATTTGTACTTTAAAAGTAGGGTGTACAACAAACACACACACACAAATTGTTTATACATATACAGAATATCTCTGGAAGGATACACAAGATAATACTGTTGGCCTCTAAGGAGGAAAACAGGGTGGCTGGGAGACAGGAGTGGGAGAGAGACTTTTCCCCATCATACCTTTTGAATTTTACTTCCACCTCTTTTTATAAAGTAGGGCCTAGGGATTGACTTTGGAAAAGTTCAGGGAGAGCGGAAGGGGGGAAGTATGCCAGTGATTGAGTTGGGGAACACCTAGCATGCCATCAGCCCACCTCTTGTACCCATTCCCCAATGCTCTTACAAACCAACCTTCACTACAAGCATCTGCTGGCAATGCTGATTAAGGTCACATGTTTTCAGATCTCAGTTCTCTATCAGTAAGATGGGAACCAGAGGGAGTAGGATTAGGTGATCTCTAAAATGTCTTCCAGCTCATACATTTAAATAACTGAAAATCAAGATGGTGAGTCCTAGTATATTTGAAATCTTAGTCTCAAAGAAGGGCTTGGGGATTTTGTTTTGTTTTTGCAACAACAACAAAAAAGAAACATTTCCATTCTGATTTGCCTGCTAGCTGGTCTTAATGAAGACTCCCTAAGTGACCATTGAAATGCTTGCTTAAAACTGCTATTGCAATCCTCCTTTGTGAAGGCCACAGTCCTTCTGTGGCCTCTGTTCTCTGGGGCTATCCTGTTTAGAACACAAGGAAACTGACCTACTCCAAAGCTGAGTACAAAGGAGCAAGTCTCCTATGCTTAATGTCCCCTGGCCCAGACCTTCTGACCCTAAATATCCCTTTCCTTCTTCCTCACTACCTGCAGGGGAACAGAGACTCTGTGAGAGACCCTCGGGAGGAAGTGACACCCTAACTCCACCCCACCATCCGCCCCCCTACCCCTAGCAACTTTTACTAAAAAAACTCAGTCCTTGACTTGTAGGGAGGTTTGTGAGCTCTTGCCAAGGCTGTAAATATTTCAACATGCCTTGTTTCCTTGAATGTATATGACCTGGGATCTGGCGCCTCCTCTCCCTGGGCTCTCAGAGAACTGAGGAACAAAGAAAATACAGCCAGTCCTTAGCTATAGGACAGCCGGGCCAAACTGCAGAAGAACACAGAGGGGAGATGGGCAAGAGATGGAGTGGGGAAGTGGGGAGGAAACATTTAAAGAAACATTTAGAGAAAGGCATGGTGACCCCATTTCTAGGGGCTGGAAAAGGATAATATTAATAATAATAATAACAACAACCACTTCACAGTTTACAAAGATCTTTCACATACACACAATCTCATTTGATCCTTCACAGTCTTATCAAAGTAGATACTGTTCGTCTCATTTTGTAGATAAGAATACTGAAGTCCAGAAAGGTTATGTGACTTGTTCAGGGCTAAACAACTAAAGAAGAGACAGTTTCTATGGCCCTTTTTGGACTCGATTATGAGCCTTTGCATATAGACTCTGGAGAGACTGAGATGGGTAGTTAGAGGAATATCACAAGACTGTTGATCTTTTGTTTACTAAACCCCTTCTCAGTCATCTCTTTTTATCCCTTAGTGATAAGGTTGCCCAAAGGCTACAGAAATGAAAAACTGCAGCAGTCTTCCTTGGTAGCTGCCCCCACATCTGTACTATATATTAGGTGATATCTAAAAACAGGAGTTCTGGACTCAGACTGTCTGGGTTCAAATCCTGGCTCAGCCATTATTTGCTATATGAGCTTGAGCAAGTCACTTAACTTCTGCAGCTCTCTTTATCTGCGAAATGGAGAAAATAATGGTACCTCCCTCATAGGGTTGTTGAGAATTGAAAGGAGTTGGTACGCATAAAGTGCTTAGTATAGTGCCTTGCGCAGAGTTAATTGCTAAATGTAAAATACATGTTGGCAATTACTACTACTACTACTACTATGATCATTAGGGTGCTTGGCAGAAGTAAGGAGATAAATGTCAAAGAAACCCCACTGTGGAATGCAGCCAGAGCAGCATCACTAGTATGGACTTCACATTTTTTCCCCAGTAGCAGGGAGGTCTTACAGGGAGTCAGTCATCTCCATTTTTCTACCCAGTCCCACTTGGGATCAGTGACAACCCCACACGAGGGGCATGGGACACGAACAGAAGAAGAGTTCTGTTTTTTGTGAGAAGCTCAGTGACCTGAACAATTGACTGGACCTGTGACCTCAGTCTCATAGGCACCATGTTCTAAGCAACTGTGCTAATTGGCTTGGACAGACATCACACACCCAGCTACACACATGTACACACAAGTCCGGACACATGGGTGCATGTGCATACCCTTCCAACCTGGGTAAGAGGGTGTACCACTCCCCCTTTCCACACTCCCTAAAGGCACTTTTGACTCCAGTTAGGACTTGAGTGTCTGTCTTCTCCCTTCTCTGACCCCTCTACAACTGATTGTGCAGCATTTTTGGCAAGAAGAGAGATGCTAGGGGGCTCAAAATAGAATGAACCAGAACCCCTGAAGCTACCGAAAACCAATCTGAAATCTCTGGAGTTCAGCTGGCCCAGGAGACGGGGAACAATGATGGTGAGGATTTGAAGAGAAAGGGGTGCAAGTGACCAGGACATTTGTTAAATACTATTAAGACCTTGTTACAACATTATCTTCTGGGCTGGGGTCCTAGGGCTGTGAAAAGACGAGGTATGGAAATGACAAAAAGGGTTTCATAGCAACTATCTTACTGCGAAAGATCCAGAGGTCACTGCTTCCACACCCTTGAGTGCTCCATGGAAAGTCACCCTTCACCCAGAAGGTGGAGAGCAAGAGAGGAGAGACAGGTAAGGGGGGAAGGGAGGCCTCTGTGGCATGCGTAGGAGTGGGCCTGAGACCCTGGCTGGAGTTGGGCCTGTACAACATCCTAAGCCCCAGTTGTTCCGCTAACTGAGCGACAAAGAGAAAGAGAAGAGAAAGAACAATACTGGGAGGAAAAGGGGTGGCACATCTAGCAGACGTGATAAAAATGCACCATGACAACAGGAGGAGAGCTGATGAAATATGTGGTTGGGACAGCCAATTTCATCCCTTCCTCTCCCAACAAGCCAGGAAACTGGAGCAAAGTAGAGGCTAGAAGAGGGAAAGACCGCCAGGGCGAAGAGGCTGCGCTTCCTCAAGCCACTCAAACGGGCCACATTCCCCACCCACAAGGCGTGCCAAGTGATGTTACATCAGCAACCATAGCACCCGCCCATAGCAGGTGATTAAATGTCCCTAGGTGACCAGTCCTCTGGTCACCCCTGAAGCCAGAGAGGGCCGAGGTGGCCTAAACTCTCTTTCCAGTAACCTTTGAATATTGGGAGGGATGCAGGAGGATGAAGGCAGAAAGAAACTTGTGATAATGTTTCCCAGCCCTACTGCTGGGGAGTTGCAATTGTGTCCAGGTCAAGAGGTATAACCCAGGCTGGCCATATTCTATCACCCTCACTTAGCAAGTTTCCCAGTCTGGGTTCTTCATGCTAGTCCCCCATAACCCCTACAGAAGCCTCTGGTACATTCAACCTGATTCCATAGACAGCCGGGAAAAGACTTCTTTCAGATGGAATATTCATAATTCGTGGCTTGGTATGTAGAGGGTGTGTGTGTGTTTTAAGAACAAAGCCTTTTCTCTAGAGTTTATTCATTCAATCTCAGGTGAAACAGTTCCTTTCAAGACAGAAAATCCCACTCCATCATTCATACAATCTGAAAGGAGTAAATGATCTTTTTTTTTCATTTCAAAATGTAACAAAACCAAAAAAAAAAAAAAAGATGCTGGCAGGAAAAGCAGTGCATCCTCCTGGGAAACTGGCCTGCTCAAAAGGTTGAGATGGCATCCTTTACTTCTGCAAATGTTGACAGTCTAGCTGCTTGTCTATTCTTCATGGGACTGGAGGAAATGTTGCCCCAAACAAAGTATAAGTGCAAGGAAAAGGAGAGAGAGCTCTGTGCCTGCTGCTTCAGTGGGCACGCTCTCAGCTAAGCCCTGAGTGAGATGAAGTTGGCCAGGGATTGTGGACATCCAACAGGGCCTTTCCCAGGATCACAATCAGCAGCCTTCCCCAACCCTAGCACAGTGAGATCCCGGCAGCAGCCTTGAGCCAACTATAAAGATCCCCTGTCTGAAGCCCCCTGAAGGGAACCTCTGTATCACATTTAGGAATTGGTTTCCTCTTCTAGCGTGAAGTAACAGCAAACCAAGGTCACACTGACCACGCATTTCTGAGAAATGAGAGTGAGCTGTGGGAAATTAAATTTTAGGAGAGGGGTCCAAACTGAGGCTTAAGGAAATGCTTATAGGTTAATGCTTTTGAGGAACAGGCTCAAATGCTGGGAAACAGCAGCATATAGACCCTTTGTAGCAGGCCAAGTCCAGGGAGTTCTCTAGGAGGCCCAGCTCTATGCCGAGCAGGGCATTATGGGGGAAGCAGCTGAGCTGTGCATCCAGAGTTGCCCTCACATACTAGGTAAAAAGGAGTGGGTCCTTTTAACCACGTCTGTACCCATGGGCAGCCCCATAGTCTTTAAATACAAATGAGACAGGAAAATGATGTGTACACGGCTTTTCCTTGCTTTCTCAATCTCCTCCCAACCTGTCCTCAACCCCCGATTCAGACAGCTTAACACATTTTTATTTGCCTGGATGAGTCAAAATTTATGCCAAGTGAATAGTAAAGAATAAGATAGCACATAATTCTAGAAGGATAGAATGGCAGAGCTAGAAATTTCATGTAATCAAACCATATCATTTTACAGATAGATAAACTGAGGTATAGGGAGGTGAAGTGCCTAATCAAAGTCACAGAGCAGGTTAGTGGCACCCGTTGTCTAACTCATAGTTATGGCCTACTTGGTATTGCTGAGTTCACCAGTTTTTGGGAGTCCAGATGTGGCCTTGGGTCTTGCTTTTTTAGACTTAGAATGGGGATTTGAGGCCACTGGACAGTGAGCCAGGCATCCAACCTCAACCAGCTACCCCAGCTCAAACAATCACCCCCCTGGGTGGCCTCCAAACGCCCCCACCTCTCATTCTCAACCCTTTCAGTATGAGTCACTGTCACAGTTTGGGCTCCAGTTTGGTTGGAGAGGAGGC